>CAJHQP010008231.1:0-28057 GCA_905132765.1 Moricandia arvensis
ACGAGTGTGGATGATGCTGACGTGGCCATTTGGGTGGACATTGTCGATGAACATATCATCCCCGAAACATTTCTGAGCCTTATACATTGGCTTAACGCTTATCGGACACACATTATTACATCTACTGATAAAGCTCCAACATGTCTTACCCATTCACTCGGTTTAAACTACCGGACCGGGAAAATTCGGTTTACAAATTTTGATTAATTACGGCCATTCCGGGAATTTTCATGTTTAAGACATTACTAGGTAATAATCCGTGCCATGCGCGTGAAAAAATTAAAAGAAATCATGTTTCAAATTATAGGTATTAGCAGTGCCGGTCCGGAATATTTTGGCACCTAAAGCGCATCCAAAAAATGTTGCCATTTGATTACTATTAACTTTCTTTTCTTTTTTTTTTGCAATTTTAGCATTGTTAAAATGTTGAATTTAAAATGAAGTATACAAATAATAATAAAATTCATTGCAAATTTTGCTTGAAAAGTTATTCATAAATTTTGAATAGTCAGGTGTTTTATCTAATTCATCTTCTATTAATAATATCGATAATACGTTTAATAACTTATGAAACATATTCAAACATAAATTATTATTTTAATCTATAGTTTAAAAAAACTAAAAAATTTAAAAAAAAAATGTTTTACTAATGTATGATTATAACTATATGTTCTTTTTTAAAAATTAACATCTCAACCGTTTTCATAGTGTTCTTTGCAACATTTATCTAATAGTAAAGTTCTGATGTAGCGTATATCCTTCTGCTATTATCTTTAGGTTTTCTATTCTTTTTCTTTTATCATTATCGTGTGTTTAGGATAAACATTATAATTCTTTTTATGATAAGTATTAAGACTTAAGGATATAAGATTAGATTCTAATCCTTAGGGACTTAGGACTTTCAACTTCTTATATATAGTGAAGCTCTTGATTTGTGAGAGAACACTTTTGATTTGATTTATAAAATATTCAGAGCTTTTGCATAAAACTCTTTAAACATCCTTACTTCTGGGCATTCTTTGAGAATTCAACAGGTTTAAAAAGGCTAAGATCAACGGGTATTCTCAGAATTTAACGTTATCTACGCATTATCGTTACTTCCGCTCCGTCAGTTGGTATCAGAGACTTTGAACTGCAATTTTTATTGTGGTTTTCGATCTGGTGATTTTCAATGGCACCAAGGCCAGGAAAACAACCCGCCAACAAATGGATTCACTTCCAACAATTTCTGGAAGATTTCCAGGAAACTTTTCAAGACAATTTACAGAGAACAATGGCAACAGCAATACAGCAAGGGGTTCAAGCTGCGTTTGCAGCCAACGCCGCAGCCAACGCCGCCGCCAATATAGCCCCGCAACGCCAACAACGCCATCACAACCCAGACGACCGTGATAATAACTCCGACATCGACAATCCATTCGGCGATAACGACAACAACCATCACTTCGTTCACCACCGTAACCGTCATCAACAAGACGACAATGACAATCGTTGGACTTCGGGTTTAAAGATTGACATTCCAGAGTTTCAAGGAGGATCACAACCGGAAGAACTTCTGGATTGGTTTGTGACAGTCGACGAATTCATGGAATTTAAGGAAGTTCCAGAACAAAAACGAGTTCCCCTCGTGACTACACGTTTTCGTGGTCATGCAACTTCTTGGTGGAATCAATTAAAACTCTCCCGAACGCGACGAGGAAAGGAAAAGATACGATCATGGGACAAACTAAAAAACACATGCGCAAGACCTTTATCCCATATAATTTTGAGCGACTTTTGTTTCAAAATTTTCATAACTTGCAACAAGGCTCTCGATCCGTCAAAGATTATGCAAACGACTTTTATCAGTTGCTTACTCGTGTGGGTATACACGATTCCGAAGATCAGTTGGTCGCTCGTTTTATCGCCGGGTTACGTCCTCAGCTACAGAACATGCTACAACAATTTGATCCAGGATCTGTCGCAGAGGCACGCCAACGAGCAGTCTTACTCGAACAACAAACCAAACTGTCCTCAAACCAGTGGTCCAACTATTCCCGACAACGTAGCACGAATGATGACACCAAGACAACAACCGATCGCGACGTAACACAGGGAGCACGAAACAACGCCCGTGCCACGTATACCATGCCCCCAACAACAAAACCTCGACCGTCAAGACCAAACGCGCTACGATGTTTTTCTTGCGGTGAGAATGGTCACCGACAGACAGCGTGTCCTAACCAAGGACGACGGGGTCTTCTGGCCAGCACCACGGACATTCAAGGTGATCCTATTTACAACGAAGATGAAGAACAGTTCGATGACGCCCCCGAAGAACAAGTAGCTGGTGATACGGGTACACTGCTGATGCTAAGGCGTAATTTCTTGGCTTCCAAGTCAAATGAAGCATGGCAGCATACCTCTTTATTCACATCAACGTGCACTGTGAAAGGAAAAATTTGTCGCTTTGTCATCGACTCAGGTTGCTCAGCCAATGTAGTTTCCGAAGAGGTTGTACGTAAATTATCCCTTGCTCCGGAGTCTCATCCTCATCCTTACAGGCTTCTATGGATGCAAACGGGGGCCGAAGTCCAACTCTCGCAACGCGCACTACTGTCTCTATCTATTGGATCATTCTATAAAGATTCATTGTATTGCGACATAGCTCATATCGACGTGTCTCACATTATCTTGGGCCGTCCTTGGCAATATGACAGAGAAGTGATTCATAACGGTAAACTCAACAGCATTCATTTTTATTTCAGGGGCGCAAGATTACCTTGTTACCATCACCAGAGGCCGACCATGCGTTACACACTAACAAGCAACAAACAACGAAGCAAAGCTTGCTTATCATCTCCAAGTCACAGTTCGAAGAAGAGATTCGTAATGCAGGCCCTATCTATGCATTAGTCACAACCGATGCAGAGAAGACGATGTTGCAGTTCCTCCGGCATTCACTACTCTCATTGACGAGTTCCAAGATCTATTTCCGACGGAACTTCCTTCTGGTTTACCACCACTACGGGATATGCAACATCATATCGATCTTATTCCAAACGCAGTCTTACCTAACAGAGCTCATTACCGAATGAGCCCGGAGGAACACGAAGAACTTCGACGACAAGTGGAAGAACTGCTTCGCAAAGGCTATGTGCGTGAAAGTCTTAGCCCATGTGCAGTACCAGCATTACTTATCCCAAAAAAGACAGGTCTTGGAGAATATGTGTCGATAGTCGTGCAATAAATAAAATCACGACACGCTACCGCTTTCCAATCCCACGCCTTGACGGTCTCTTGGATCAAATCAGAAAAGCCTCTATCTTTACGAAATTGGACTTGAAAAGCGGTTACCATCAGATTCGCATTCGACCGGGAGATGAATGAAAACGGCATTCAAGACACGCGAAGGATTATTTGAATGGCTAGTAATGCCGTTTGGACTCTCCAACGCACCTAGTACTTTTATGCGCATCATGAATCAAGCCCTCCGACCGTTTATTGGGAAATTTGTAGTGGTTTACTTCGACGACATCCTAGTCTTCATTACTTCACTACAGGAACATCTCGTTCATCTACGAGACGTCTTCTTGGTCCTTCGATGAGAAAAGCTATTTGTTGCTCAACACAAGTGTGAGTTTTGGGTTTCGGAGGTTCTTTTTCTCGGCTACGTAGTATCAGCTTCGGGTTTACGTGCTGATCCTCAAAAGGTGGCTGCAGTTCCTCTTGGCCAACACCTACAACGATTACTGAAGCCCGGAGTTTTCATGGCTTAGCATCATTCTATCGGCGATTCGTGCATAATTTCAGTTCAATCATGGCTCCTATTACGGATTGTATGAAGCAAACTTCCTTCGTATGCTCACCAGAAGCAGCTAGGGCGTCTGATCTCATCAAACTGAAACTCACCACGGCACCAATATTGGTGCTTCCAGACTTTGATATTCCTTTTGAATTGCATTGTGATGCAAGCAAGTTAGGCATCGGCGCCGTCTTAAGCCAACAAGGCCGTCCGGTCGCCTATTATAGTGAGAAAATGGCCGGAGCACGCGCCCGTTATAGTACGTAAGACGTCGAATTCTATGCTATTGTACAGGCCATAAAACATTGGAGGCACTACCTTGCACACAAAGAGTTCGTCTTGTTCACTGATCACGTGGCATTGAAATATTTGGGAACTCAAGATAAAATCTCTTCGCGGCATGCATCGTGGACAGCCTCCTTACAACAGTTTACTTTCGTTATCAAGCATCAAGCCGGAAAGCTTAATAAGGTAGCGGATGCGTTAAGTCGCCGTTATGCCTTAGTGTCCACATTACGAGTTAACGTCGTGGGTTTTGAGTGCCTTGCTAATCTTTACTCGACTGATCCGTTCTTTTCCGCTATATGGCTGGACCTTACTCATGGGGTACGTTCGGATTACTCTCTTGTTGATGGTTTTGTATTTAAAGACAATCGGCTATGTGTCCTCGATTGCAGCCTTCGACTTCAGATCATTAAGGAGTTGCATAGCGAAGGTCATATTGGACGGGATAGAACCTTGAAGTTGGTCACCGAATCTTATTTTTGGCCGACCTTGCGGCGGGATGTAGAGAGGTATGTTGCACGATGTACGACGTGCCAAAGAAGTAAGGGTCAAGCTTCTAATGCGGGATTATATTTACCTTTACCCATCCCAACCCAACCGTGGAGTGATATTAGTATGGATTTTGTCCTTGGGCTTCCTCAAACACAACGAGGCAACGACTCAATTTTTGTTGTTGTCGATCGCTTTTCGAAAATGG
The DNA here is from genome assembly GCA_905132765.1 of Moricandia arvensis. Classification (NCBI taxonomy): domain Eukaryota; kingdom Viridiplantae; phylum Streptophyta; class Magnoliopsida; order Brassicales; family Brassicaceae; genus Moricandia; species Moricandia arvensis. The sequence goes on from CAJHQP010008231.1 coordinate 4,767, forward strand.
CCCATTTTGTCCCATGCAAGAAGACGACGGACGCTGTACAGGTTGCTCAATTGTTCTTCCGCGAGATATATAGGTTGCACGGCCTTCCTTTGTCCATAGTGTCTGATCGTGACTCCCGTTTCATCAGTCATTTTTGGCGTTCTTTGTGGAAACTCTTCAAGACAAGTTTAAATATGAGTTCTGCTTACCATCCTCAAACGGATGGTCAAACGGAAGTTACCAATATATCGTTGGGCAATATGTTACTTTGTATTGTCGGTGATAATCTCAAGTCCTGGGATTCGGTTTTGTATCAGGCGGAGTTTGCCCATAACCATGCCTTCAATCGCAGTCTCGGGTACAGTCCTTTCAAAGTTGTTTACGGTGTCAGTCCTCGGGGACCTTTGGCTCTCGCTTCTCTCCCTCAACCAAACGAGTTTCATGGCCGAGCAGTGGAGCTTGTGGATGAACTTACTCATGTTCACGCCAGCGCTCGAAACAATTTGGAAGCTTCTGCGGGAAGGTACAAGGAGGCGGCTCACAAGCATCGGCGAGAGGTACATTTTGATGTAGGTGATCGTGTGTGGGCAGTCTTAACTAAGGAACGTTTTCAAGCTGGTCAATACAATAAACTGAAACCAAGGAAAATTGGACCCGTCAAGATTATTGAGAAAGTGAATGCAAATGCCTATCGGCTGTTGCTTCCCGCCCACGTTCATACGGCTGATGTTTTCAATGTCAAGCACCTTTTCAAGTTTGAACCGGATGATACGCTCCTTTCTGGATTCGTGGACGAATCGTCTGTAGGGGGGGGGCTGATGTAGCGTATATCCTTCTGCTATTATCTTTAGGTTTTCTATTCTTTTTCTTTTATCATTATCGTGTGTTTAGGATAAACATTATAATTCTTTTTATGATAAGTATTAAGACTTAAGGATATAAGATTAGATTCTAATCCTTAGGGACTTAGGACTTTCATCTTCTTATATATAGTGAAGCTCTTGATTTGTGAGAGAACACTTTTGATTTGATTTGATTTATAAAATATTCATAGCTTTTGCATAAAAATCTTTAAACATCCTTACTTCTAGGCATTCTTTTGAGAATTCAACATGTTTAAGAAGGCTAAGATCAACGGGTATTCTCAGAATTCAACGTTATCTACGCATTATCGTTACTTCCGCTCCCTCAAGTTCTATATACATGTTTTGTTGATATTGAAGAATAATTATAATTTAATCAAATTATTTTCAATTTATAGAATGTTACTGATTATTTATGTTGAGGATTTCAATGAGAAAAATATAATTTATTTCTAATTTTATGTTAGTTTACATTTTAAAAATTCTTAAACATATTATAAAAAGTACCACAAAAGATAAAGAAGCTAAAACATACATAAAACTCATAAATAAATCAATTCCAACAACAGTTGGTGAACAATGTAGAACATAGATAATTGAAAAATGGTCAATTTTGAATTATTAGAATATATAAACAATTGGAGAACATAGACTAGATTTTTATATATTTACTCTTTAGTTTATTATTAATGTTATTTATATATACTATAAATAAACAAAGTTTTTTCTAAAGGGAAACTTTCAAAAATACCACTTTCCTTATATCACTTTTCATTTTTACCTTCCTTAAAGAGATATTTTCAAAAATACCACTTTTTTAAGGGGTAATTTTTTAAAAAATTAATTTGAATCCTAAATTTTACATTTCTAAACCATATCCCCACCCTACACCACCTCTTAACTCTAAACCCTAAGTCTTAGATTAATTAACCCAAATGTTAAAAATGTGTTTTTTTCCTCTTAAAAAAACAAGGATAAAAGTGATTAAGGTATTTTTGAAAAGTGGTACAAAGAAAGTGGTATTTTTGACAATTTCTGTTTTCTAAGAGGAACAATCGTATTGTTTACAACTCATTTACTTGCAATCATTATTAAAAGGAAGATTTAATGGGGATACAAAAAGGATACATCGAACCCTCCACATGAAGGGCAACATACAATGACATTGATATACTCCTTGTTCTAAAACGCGGCGGCTTGACCCGAGAACGCGGAGAATAAACGTTAGGCGGTTGAGAACCGTGGCGTTTTCAGCCTAATCGGATTGAAAAATCGGGTGCTATAAAAAAACTCAAATTTTTGTTCGTTTTAATTCATAAATTGAAGTTCTACATTAGATCTATGTTGTATGGAATAAAACAGTAAGAAAAAACAAAACAAAAATGATGGGAAACGGAGAAAAAAAGTCGCAATCGCCTTTAAAAAAATTGCAGAGAATAAACCATAAGAAAAAGAAGATGACTGGTTAATCACGAATTTGCCCCTCATTAAAGAAAAACTCGAATATATGAAAATTACATAGTTAATGATGTTCGAACCTGAGCTGGGGCGTGGGAAAGAAAGCTCTCGACCACTGCACCAACAGGATTTTCTTGTTAATATTGGCAACACATATAATATATACGTTACTATAGAAAAAATACCCTAAAAAAAATCGCCGATTAATCTCCGCATATTTTCCGATTAATTGATTCGGCGCTAGGCGCTACCCAACCGCACGCGTAGCGCCTAGCGAGTTTCCAAATAAGGGATATACCACTAGACCAATGAAACCTTATGACATTTGATGCCCCTAAAACGTTAATAATCCTTTGGCGCCCAAAGCTCATGCTTTATGGACTTTAGCCCAGGGCCGGCCCTGGGTATTAGAAAGGTAAAAGTCATTAACACTATTATAATATGTTATATAATAAGAGATTCAATGAAATTGTGGATGTCTACATAAAGTAAGTTTTGTTTTAAGAAAAAAACTTGTATTATTTGTTTTGTTCAATTAAAGTATAGTTCGTGGAAGTGAATCTATAAAATTAAACAAAAACTTATATAAAATTAATCATGAAGTAAAGATAAAACGAAATATTGGCAATATAATTATTGCTTTCATAAAATAAATTATGAATATAAGGTTATACGGGTTAATCAAGATTGAATCCATAAATCTATTTTTCTTTTTCTACGACCCTAATTGACGAAAATTAGTTGATGATTTTAAAAAATCAATAAATAAAGATAATGAATTGATTCAAAAATTGATTCCAAAATTTTAGCTATGCCTTGATTTAAACGTTCTATTCACGTTTTGAAATATTAGGAAACCAAGATTGCGAATTGATTCAAAAAATCAATCAATCAATAATGAGTAATAAATATTATAACGAAACAATATTGTAAAACATTTGACTCTAAAAAACAATCAACAAAAAAAGATTATAGTTAAACATACTAAGACGGTTAATTCATATGTGTCATAACCATACAATTAATATTATTCTAATTATTAGCATCACATAACTAAAAGATAATTTTGTGAAAATCGCCATGCTCATTTGAGTTTTTTCAACACAATGATATACTTAGATAACCGCTTTCATTTTCTAATAATTAAAATTTTGATATTGATATAGATTAGTTTATATGTGTGAGGTTGGTATAGAAAGTTATGTCGCAAATGAGTTTGTCGATATTGAAATAAAAAAGTTGATATACAAACTTTTGATATTAGATAACCGATTTTGTTCTTTATTAATTAAACTGGTTTCGTTATCTAATAACTAAGAAGCATATAATATATTATGTTAGCTACAATTTAATGAACAATGGCAATATATGTAATTAGTGTAGTAAGAAGATGACTTTTAATTATAGGGTGTGAAAATGATTATGGTGTTGCCACGTAAGAAATGACAAATGGTTAATAACACAAGAAGTTAAGGTTAGTTTATAATAATGCTCCTCAAATAATATAAAAAGGATTGGTATCATTATTAATCTTTATCTTTACTAAAAAAATACTTTCACAAATATCTTTTTTTAAAACATTTTTTTATAGATTAATTAAAATCTAAGTATTTCACATTCCAAAACTCCACCCACCCCTCAACTCTAAAGTGGTAATAAGAATATAGTATTTTTTGACAATTTCTAAATCCCGTTTCAAATTTGTTTCTGTTTCCACATTTTAAATTTAAAAAACAAGCAGAAAAAAAGTCTTTAGTCTTTTTTTTGGCCAGTCTCTATAATGTCATCCTTTGATTCCCAAGTTCAAAAGAGAACTTAGAAGTGATTGTTTTAAAGAAATACTTGATTTTATAATATACACTGATCTTTTTTTTTTTTAATGTGAACAAAACTATCAATTAACAAGCATGAAACCCATACATGATATATAGTTTTTTGCCATCTCACAAACATTAATATATATATATAAACCAACCAAAAGAACGTATCCAAAGAACCAAAAATAGAAAAAAAATGGAATTGAAATAAAATGGAAAATTTAAAGCTTGAGTTGAAAAGGGTAAGAAGGCCAATCCTTGAGATCTTCTTCTTGCCTCTGAAACTTACCATCAGCATCATCATCTACAACATTATCATCCAAATAATCACTGTATTTCAACAAGAACGCTAACACAAGAACAACCCATTCTAAGCAGAACATGACCACGCATAGACCACCTGCGAGTTTAAGTATCACCGCTCCGTCTTCTTCCAGAACATACGATTTCAGAACCCCAAGGAAATCCCCAGTTCTCGTGAATATCAGAACAGAGACTGCGCCTTGAAATATGGCAGCGAGGACTGTGGCAACCATGTGTGCACCGTATAATCTGTCGCTTGTGGTTGCTCCTGTGGAGGAGGCGAAGACGGAGCAGCCGGTGACAGCGGTGGCGATGGTGAGGGTGTGGAGGAAGATGAGAGAGAGGCCGGAGAGAGATGGGAAGAGACGGAGGGAGATTGTAAGGAAGATGCAACTTGAAGCTGAGCCTAAGAGGATGTAGTTGCAGAGTAGGAACATGTTGTGTGTGTTTCCTTTAGATCTTGAGATTCCCATTTCTCGTTTTACAAAGTTGAACAATAGAGGAGAGAAACTATGGTTTTTTCTTTTTCTTTTTTTTTTTTGTATTAGTTCACTTGGTTTTAGGATTTATATATAGACATATGGAATAAACTTGAGAAGCGATAAAGCTGATGTTTTGCTGGGATCAACGGTCGTATTTGTTTTTTTTTTTATCATTTTGAAAATATGACCGTTAGATGGGTTAAAGGAAGATTGACAAATGTGTCGATTAAGGTGCAACGGCTCTATTACCTCTATAACATTGTTTCTTTTTCAATGGGAATTGTACTAATTGTTATTCGCTAATACGTTTTAAATTTGAAGAGTCAGCTAATGCGGCTGCCTACTCAGGATAATAAATTGTTTCATGATCTGAGACTTTTAATAGTTGATAGACAAGGATAAAATTTAGAACTTAGTAGGTTAATAAATAATACTCTCTCCGTTTCAGTTTATATGTTGTTGTAGAGAAAAAAATTTGTTTCAAACTAAATACCATTTTATAATTTCAATGCATAATTTATTAACTTTACATGCTAATCTATTTTTTATGTTGATTAAATGTGGTTAGGTATATATGTAATTGTGTTTTTATGTAGAAATATGTAAAATTAAATGTTTTATTAATCTGTGTGTACAAACCCAAAACGACAAGTAGAGTAAAACGGAGGTAGTAACATTAGAGCACCTCCATTGGGGGGTGCCTAACTCTTAAAAAAAAATATTAATAAACAATCACATCACATCGATGAATAGTATAAGAGTTGGTTCCTAAAATCCTTATTTAAGAATCAACTTTTATACTGTTTGCGGGCCCGACTGCCAAGTGTCGGCCCGCAAGTGGTTCTTATTTTTTTTTTTTTTTTTTTCTTAAAAAAAGAAAGAAAAAGTTGAAATTTTTTTTTTTAAGAACTTTGGGTGGGGGTTTAGCATTGGAGATGCTCTAATAAGTTGCACAGATGCTCTTAACGCAAAACAAAAAAAAGATCTCAAATACTCATCCCTTTTATCATTCCATTTTAATTAAATTTTACTTTAAATTAAAATAAATGGTAAAAGATCACGAAACCAATGAAAACCTAAGTAATTACAAATTCGACTAAAGAATATCCATACCCAAATCCAAACCGATCCATTAAATCCAGATCCCCTCTCTAAAACTTTTCCAAATCGTCGAAGTCCTTTTAGATTTCACTTTATCTCACTCATTTTCTTTAGTCCTGTTATCACCTTATCTTCGTCAGTCCTCAACTTCTTCACCATCAATCGAAAATAAACAATCCCACCTCCAACTAGATTCAAGATATCATCCAAGTGAGTTTGAATGTCTACATTCTTGATGGCTCGAGGTCTGTTTTTATCAAAATTCATATTTTCAAGGATGTTAAATAAATTACAGCTATCTCCAAAAAAAAGTTACCTTCACATAATTGAGACGATTTATTTGAAGTATAGCTTCCTTTAGTGCTAAAGCTTCTGCTTCTAGAACCGTGTGTATGTTGCTTCAGTTGAAGCTGATCCTTGGATCAATAGCTTATAATCAGAGTTATAGAAACTCCATCCAGTTCATGCATTGTTCTTATCATCTATCAATGAAGCATCAGTGTAACAATAGTAATGGTCTTCATTGGAGCAGGAAGTATTTGTGGGTGGAAAGAGGTTTGGTTCTGTTGTTGTACTCCAAAGTCTTCATTTATAGGTTTGGCTTCAGGTCCATAAATGCTTTATGGGTAATCTAAGAGCTACTCAGGTGATTAGAGTAGTGTGATACTCAGGTGATGAGAGTATCTCTATGATTGTAATCCTCGAGTTGAATCTTCAATAAACAGTATTATTCAGAAGAGAAGACGGAGTGTTGTTTCCTAAGCTTCTCCACAAAGATTGCAATCTGGCAGAATTTTCAGTTTTTCTCTTTGAAGTATGGCTGATGTAGGAAGGATATTTTGCAGAACCCTCCACCAAAAATGTTGTACTTTAGGAGGAGTTGATAGCTTCCAGATATTTTGATGACTGTTTCTTGTGTGGTTTGCAGAACTGGGTTTAATTTTTTGATTATATCCCGATTTCACTGAATACTAGTGAATATCCAGACTGGTTTATTTGATGCAGGGAAGCTGCTTGGTCGGATTTTCTTTACCAGAGGAATATCGTGCGGGTGAACATATCTTTAGATCTGGCAATCATTCCATCTATTTTCCTTTTGCTGCAGAAGGTTTGAGACGTGAAATTGATGATTAGGTGAACTGATTGAAGGTCTGGCCAGTCTTGGCGGATTGTCTATCCACTTGTTTTGCCATACTTTGATTGTTCTGCCATCACCTAACCTCCATTTAAGACCTTGTTTTAATGGTTGGTTTCCTTGAAAGATGCTTCTCCATGCATGGCTTGGTCTGTATTCCCAATGTAGCTTCCATTAACGTTGAGTTTCTGAAAGTTTTTGCTTTGTAGTCCTGAGCAAGCAGAGAGTTTTGGTTCATTAAGGATCCTCCAACTCTGCGTTGCGAACAATGTTACATTAAACTTGTTGAGGTCCTTTAAACTTATTCACTCTTAATGTTTAAATATAGTCATCTTCTGCCACAGAATCTTTTATTTTTTGTTGGAAGAAGACCGCAAGATGTATCTTATCTGTAAGCTTGGATCCTACAGATAAGATACAAGTTTTGTATACCAACTATCAAGCTTCTTCTTTAGAGCAGTCTAATCACTTGGATACAACAAATCCATTCTTCTTAGAGAACTTCAAAAACAAAAAGGTATATTGTTTGAATTATCATAATCAAATCATCCTTACACCAAAGTCATAAAACATAAAAAAAAAATTATTTAAAAAAAAAAAAAACAGAACGAAATTGTCTGCTAGCTTTATTCCTCACAAGAACCAGAATCTAGTTTCAGTTTTTGTTTCTCTTCATCATTCCCTCTGTAATAAACATAGATGCACAAAACTCTCTTGACGTTTACATTCATAAGAGAGAAAAGGAGAGAATCACACATCGGCAAGTGCAATAAGCTGATCAACAACACCAGGATCTGCGAGTGTGCTAATATCTCCAAGCTCTTCTAATTGCCTTGAAGCAATCTTTCTCAGGATTCTCCTCATTATCTTTCCGCTTCTCGTCTTTGGCAACCCTGGTGCCCAATGTATTCTGTCTGGTGCCGCAAATGCCCCGATCTGTAAATGGCACAACATTCATAAATCATCAAAGTTTGCAAATTAAAATTAGTATCGACACAATATCAAAAAAATGTGCAGTGTCACTTCATCTAAAAAGTAGCACCTCTAAAGTTTTCACTTTTCACTTTTTTTTCTTGTTATATCGTACCTGATTTCGGACCATGAGTACAAGGCTTTTCCGAAGCTCTTCGCTGTAAGAAACACCCTCTACAAGAGTGACAAACGCATAGATACCCTGACCTTTCACCTGATACATCAAAAAGAGACAACCGGAACTGATTCTACCTATTTTCACAATGAAAAACGAAGAACAGCCCTAAATCAAGAACCAAATCAATCACAAGAACCAAGAAGCAACATTATGTTTTGTAGTAAAGAAACCAGGAAACTCTCCCTGCTTTCAGTAAGGCCTTAAACCCAGTTTCAATTACTAGGCACACTAAACATCACAAGCTTTTCTGTTTGTAACCATGACTACCAAGCTGATGTAGCGTTACGTATGAAATCTTATCAGAGTCACACCTTACATATGCATAATCAGTCTTACATACCTCATGTTCTACGCCTACAACAGCTGCCTCTGCACACTGGGGATGTGAAGCCAGAGCAGATTCCACTTCAGCAGTTCCAATGCGATGGCCACTGTGCATTAACAAATCCAAACGTAAGACTAAATAGATCAGTACAGAGAATTTAATGGCATCGTTCTGATAATTTTGTCCTACCTGACGTTGATAACATCATCAACCCTCCCTGTAAGCCAGTAGTAACCATCCTTGTCTCTGGAACACAAAATCAAACATAGATAAAACCATGTACATTCTTATCAATACATATACATGCCACAATCTATGTGATAGTTGAAAGATAACACACTAACTGCAATATTGTTTTTTTTTTGTAAAAAGGAACTGATTAGGTTAGATTGTCTACCTGCTGCAACCATCACCACTAAAATAGTATCCAGCAAAAGGTTTGAAGTACGTGGTTTCATATCTTTCATGATCCCCAAACAAAGTTCGAAACGCCCCAGGCCATGATCCTTTCACACAAAGATAACCACTACACTCGCCTTCTATTTCATTGCCTTTTTCATCAACTATGACAGGCTGCAGCAGAGAGAGATAAGAATGATGTCCTCTAAAGACGAATATCTAAAGGACAATGCAGTATGCTAAGTCTAAAATTGCTCTATAAATCACAGACCTGGACACCAAAGAAAGGGAAAGTAGCAGAACCAGGCTTCTGCGGCCAAGCACCTGGCAACGGGGTTATCTGCAGTTCAATTTGATGCATATGAGAGAGCATGCAAGAAGTATCAATAGACAGAGCGAGAGAGAAGAGAATCACCATGAAGCCACCAGTTTCAGTTTGCCACCACGTATCTGAAATGGGACACCTTGAATCACCGACTAGATTGAAGAACCATCTACATCAAAGTGTCCGTAAAACATCAAATAAACTTCCCATTCAACTCAGCGCATGAATAAAAGACTAAAGACATTAGAGTTCCAACCTCCATGCACTCGGATTGATGGGTTCACCAACACTTCCAAGGACTCGTAGCGATTTGCGAGAATGATTTGTCACAAACTATAGCAATCAAAATAAGTTGGAAACAGAAAAATTACTAAATGCTATAGATACTAAAATATTATCCCCCACAGATAGCTGTAGTTACTCTACAACAGTTTGAAGGACAGATCCATACTTCTCTCTTTCAAAGCATCAATACAATGCTGAATAACTTTTCACCACAACAGAAAGATTGCATATATCTTACCTTATCGTCATCACGCATAAGAGACCTCACCAATGTTGGAGCAGTGTAAAATATGGATACTTTGTATTTGTCAACAATTTCCCAACAGCGTCCAGAATCAGGGTAGTTTGGAGTCTGATTCAAAAACAGATGATAATTTAACAACCATCAGTTCATTCCAAATGAAAGAGATGAAAAGTAGAACGCATTTGGCACACATTCATAAGCTTAAATGCAGATAGCTCTGTAAGAAAAGTAATGAATTGCTATTGCAAAGGACCCCAGAGTTGAATTTCCGAATCAAGACATTAACTGATAGGAAATCTTAAGTCACTAAACATCAATATTCATCCAAATGAATTACCCCTTCAAAGACAACGACAGTGGCTCCATTGAGCATCGGTCCATAGGTAACATAGCTATGGCCAGTGATCCAACCACAATCTGCTGTACACCTAATGTTAGAGAATAAAAGAGATTAGCACTCTAATGCATCGCTTTTACTAAGTAGTTTGAACAGTCAATGAGAGTGTCTTTGCATACCAGTATACATCTGTTGATTTGTAGTCAAATGCATATTTGAATGTTGTAGCAGTGTAGACCATATAACCTCCAGTTGTGTGTAGAACACCCTTCAAAGAACCCATATTAAAGAGAGAAAACTATAAAGTTAAAAATTCAATCTAATCAGGACCAAAATTACCTTTGGCTTGCCGGTGCTTCCACTGGTGTAGAGCAAAAATAGTGGATCTTCCGCATCAACCCATTCCACCTCACACGATGTTGGATATTTAGGTATGACATCCTAAAGAGATCGCCATCACCAAAACCAGGTTTTGAGAAAAGGAAATGAATGCATTCTGGAAATTATTAAACAGCTCTGCAATTACCTGCCACCACACATCTCTTCCATTCTGCCATTTAGTGTTTTCCCTTGTTGTCGCTGATGAGTTATCATACGTCAAGCATATGTCTGGTTGTAGAGACACAACAGTCAGAAAATCGATGCTTATAAACCCATCAAACCAAAAAAGCTAGGTCTGCTTCCAGAACGAACTAATAATACATGTTAAAGAGAGGGAAAACACAGGATATACAGAGACAGAAAGGGAACCTAAAGCAAGATTCTGGTGAATGGACTAACCTACAGAGACCCCATCTTTAGAGGATATTTCAAGTGCAGCATCAACAATAGCTTTAAGGTTAATGGTCTTAGGGCCTCTTTTAACAGCATTGCAAGTCAGTATCAATTTTGGCTTGCAATCAATGATTCTTTGAGCAAGAGAGTCCGCAGAAAATCCAGCAAAGACGACCTGGGGAAGAATTGAGTTAATATTCGAAACTGGCTTTGTGTTAATGCATTAGCTAAATGTTGCAAAAAAATTCACAAGTTACCGAATGAACAGCTCCGATCCGTGCACATGCAAGCATTGAGATAGGAAGTTCCATCAACATTGGTAAATAAATTACGACAGCGTCTCCCTTCTTCACTCCAATATCTTTCAAGTAATTAGCAAGCTGCAGTAGGAAGACAAGGCATATGCAGTGCCATCAGCTTAATGAGAAAGAAGAGTCTAGAGGTGGTATGAACATCAGTGTTTGTTTATACCTGGCAAACTTGATGAAGTAACTCAGAATAAGTTAAGGAAGCATCTACATCACGTTCATTCCCTTCCCAGTAAATAGCTGTTTTATCACCCAAACCAGCTTCAACATTTCTGTCTAAGCAGTTGTAGCAGATGTTGGTGATTCCCCCCTTGAACCACTGGTGGTACATGATCACAGATATGTCAACACGACGAGACATTTAAAAGAGAAGAGAAGAAACCAACCTCAATGTGAATAGGACCCTTCCTGACATCGAGATTATCGGAAACCACCTGGTCACCCCATTTTTGTTTCCAGTAAAACTCAGAGGCAATGTCAGACCAAAACCCGGCAGGGTCGTCCATAGACCTTTTATGCATTTCCATGTACTGTTGAGGGGAGGAAACAAGAGCCTGGCTGGAGAATTCCTTGCTAGGAAAGACGACATCATTCTCCTCAGAGGCAATGGATTCACCTAAGACCACGGCGTTTAACGGAGAGATCTTGCCGGCACCTGAGGGTAGCAGGGACATGGACTCAACATGCCTTAGGTGATTGGAAGACATTTTCTTACACCGGAGAAGATTGTCCGATGGGGATGATCTGCTATACTTAACACCCTTAGAAATCCACAAATATCTTTTGACTTATATATATATATATATATATTTGAAACTGCTTAAACCCCAAACCCTGAATCATCATCGTGATCAGAACCATGTTCATCAATCATTCTATCATTTTGATCATATAATTTGTTCAAGTTACAATAAATAAAGCATTCACCTTTGAGTAGCCGGAAGAATCCGAGATCCAATTGATCCTCTAGTTTTCGGATCCTGATTTTTAGAAGAAAAAAAGTCTAATTAGATCAAAGGTGAATATTTATTTTTTGTTTATAATCACAGATCATGAGAAGAAAATATTGAAACTTTCGTAAACCCAAAACATATCACTATAACAAAGATCACATCTTTAAGGGTTATTCCTACTCCAACGATCCTAAGATTCTTCTATATCATCTGAGAAGATTTGACTTACGTATTGAACACGAAGACTGGTTACGAACTTGAAAGGGGTGAGTGATTAAATAGACGTTTTACGTAAATAAGTCAACTCACCGATGAGCCTGAGCTGGAGACAACGGCGAGAAGCGGAGAAGATGAAGCTATTTTCATTTTTGCTTTATTAAGGGATTTTATTCGCTCTTTCTCTCTTTCTCTTCTGTTCTTCTTTACTATTTTTTTTATTATTAATTAATAATTCTCCATGCGGCCACCTACTTATATATCTACTGTGTATTGAGCTGTCACATGTCATGAGAAGAAATCCTGTTCTTCAGGGTGCCATACCTATTTAATATACATCAATATTGCAAAATCTCCCAAGGAGCTTGGATTCTTAGACTTATCTTATCTTGTTTTACATTTGTCTATCTTCTATGTCTTAATTTATACCATTTTTATTTCATATATTACAAATCAATTACATACCTTATAACAAGATTTTTGAAGTAGACAAAGCGAAGACATATTATGATGTAGTTTGATGAAGTTTGATTTCATGATACAATTACTAATTTGGAATTGCACCTAAAGGAAAATGTAGTCAATTTTTAGAGTACTATGAAGGGAACATAATATGATGTCTTGTAATGGTGGAAGATCAATATTTTCAAGTTTCATATATTATCAGAGATAGCAAAGGATGCACTTATAGTGTAAGTGTCTTTAGTCTCATGTGAGTATACATTTAGCATTAGCGGTTGTTTTCCAGACCCACAAAAAGTTGCTTGACTCATAATATGATTATAAAATCTTCATGTTCATAAAATAGTGGTTGAAGTGTGGGTTTAGTTGAATGAGAAAGGAGTAGTTACAAATCATCAAATGTTCAACAATTAAGAATATTCAGTTGCAAGATAATCTTAAGAAAGATAATATCAATCTTGACTTCTTCTTTACATTTATAGTTTTTATCTTGTTTGGTGTAAGTGTTTCTGGATTGTTTCTTTTCTTTTAGAGTTTGGAAGTCAATTTTTTTTAGAGCTTGATGTCTGATGGTGAGTGAAGAAATCTTGATCAATTTGCTATGTGTTAATTTGTTATTTAGATTTTTTTTCTGGTTTAAAATTTATATTGGACAATTTTTTTAATGTTCAATGTTTAAATTTATGTTATAGCAGTTTGAAATTTTTAGATATTTGATGTTTAAGATTTAAGATTATTAGTTTTGGATTTTTTCTTATGTTTGAAGATTACTTTTTAGTTTATTTGTTTTGAAGGTAAATATTGTATTTCAACTTTAGTGGTAATAAGTATTTAGGTTATTAAAGGTAATTTTTTGGTTATTTTGTTTGTTTTCAGATATTTTAGGTAATATGTATAATTTTGGTTAGTTTAGTTTTTTGATATTTCGAGTAATTTTTTACCTGAACCACAATAATATATATACCTGAAAGTTAGGTATCCAAAAGTTTTGGATGATATTAAAATTAATAATCAAATTAAAGCAAACCCAAAATTATCTGAACCGATATAAAATGCCCATGTCTGGATTGGAAAGTGTGAAATTCGACACTGATAATATTAATCATCTTTTATTTATTAATGAGTAATTTCAGTTTAAGAAGTTATGAACTTTTTAAGTGTACTATCGTGCTTTGAGATCAAATTGGAGAGACAACTTTTAATGGATGTCTTCTCAATTTATTTTCACGTGACGCATGTTTTTGTTTACCTCTACTGGCATAACAGAATTTTGATTTAAAAAAAAAATAATTTGATTGATTTATACTTCTGGTTTGTTCAGTAGAACATGGACTAATAATATAAACAAAATAAATAGAACAATTATTATAGAACATTGCAAATAACATAATCACAAGATTCAAGATCTAAGATCGATTGCTGCCATGTTGACTATGTATTAATTTCATGCTCATCCTCTACAGAGACGTGACTACGAGCTTTGCTGATCTCACTATTATTATTATTATTTCTAAATCGTCGTAAGACTTGTTGATGTTTTTCTTTTTTCATAAGTGAGTCCCCACTTCTTTACTGGAATGTGTGTCATATGAGGCTTTCGGTTTTAATTTATCTTTCGATGTATATAATAATTAATCACGCCTCAGTCGGATTCCCAAAACGCATTTAGCCCATTAACAACTCGTCTAAAAAAATATTATCTATTGATTAAATTTTATATACAACGGACTCATTCCATTCTGTGGAATTAATTAGTAGTTTCTATATCAACTATGGACATGAGAACAACGATACGAAAAGACATTTGGCCACGGACTGCCACAAAAACAATTCCTGGCCTTTTCAAATATACTCCTGACATATCACATGGAATTGTTATTTTTTCATATATAAACAAAATAAATGCCATCAACGCATCACATGAAATGGTTCATTTTGATTTTTACATGTACAATATAGGGTATGAATTAGTTATAAAAAAAATATATATTGGCCATGAATATTCTCTAACTATCCACACGGTGAAGTTCATCTTTTTGATGTGACAATACTAAACAGTTCAGTCACGGTCCATATGTGGGCAACGTCGTCGCATGAAATTGGGCTATGACTGTTGTGTTTTGTAGCTATTCGCAATGGACTGGACCAATCACATCTTACAATTTAAGTCACAGTTATAACTTATAACACTATTAATATATACATGGCTTTTATTTTCTAAATTTTCATTCAGTCACTACCGTACTCACAAATTAACGTATTATGCTCTCTTGCAAACGCACCCGTTCCTAGTCATTATAACAATCATATTATATACATCACAACACAGTTTCTCACTTGTTTGGGTATCTAAAGAAGAACATAAACTTAGTCAGAATATGAGTTTGAAACAAAAAGAACCCAAATATTTTGGTTTGTTATGGCTCTATACCATCATATTGTTAAAATCTATTTGGTACAAATTTATAACAACACAACACAAATCATGTAAATGGAGTTGTAGCTTTGGTTTTCCTTTTTCCTGTTTCCTCAATCTTTTTTACCTTTGTTGTCTTCATCACCTTTCAGGAATTTCATGAACCAATAAGCAGAAGATTTTGGGTGACGGGTCAAACCGTTCTTGTAGTCCACATAGACCAAACCGAATCTTTTGGTGAACCCTTGCGCCCACTCGAAGTTGTCCAGCAAAGACCAGGCAAAGTATCCCTTTATGTCCACTCCGTCTCTGTTTCAATTTTCATAGTGTTGTAAGATGTTGTGCACTTAATAAACTTCTAGTAAACATACAAATGAAGAGAAAAAGTTGGCTCACTTGATAGCCTCAGCGACATTGGCAAGGTAGCTCTTGAAGTAGGCAACTCTACGCTTATCATCTAGCATCTCATGAATAGGCGCCGATCCATCATCTTCGTCATCCATGCCTGTCGTGTTGCACCAAGAAAACCAAAGCTCAGGACGTATGTAAAAGAAGTGCTATATGACAAAAAGAAAGTATTCACTTAACTTGAGAAACAAATTTCAACTTAACATTGACAGCAAACCTGTTCTGCTCCTCTTAACAGACTATATGCATTGTACCATATTAAACTGACCCATAGAGTTATAAGAAAAAGTAAATACCATTCTCAGTAATAAATATTGGAGGGTGGTTGTACTTTTTGCTGATGTAATTTAAAGTCTTCCGGATTCCCCAAGGCACAATATAAAGCCAATCCGAAGCAGCCTGTAATTTTCATAGACTTGTTTACTTGACTATTAGCTCATGGATACTTGCCTTTAGCACATGTGCAGGGATATTAATAGAGTCATTAGATTGAGCGGAGACCAAGAAGAGAGTTCTTACCCTCTCACCTATTGGCTCTCCATCTTCCCATTCAACTGTGCACAGAAAAAAGAAAAGAAAAGAGATGAGTACTAGTAAGTAAGTAAAAAGATGTTAGTGGTAAAAAAATTTCAGTGTTTGGTTTGTTACCAGTCCTCTCCAATTCTTGTGCTTGGTAAAAGTCACTCTCAGCTTCTTTGTTTGAGGCATGAGCAATTAACCTAGAGGTGTAGTGGTTTAGGCCAAGAAAGTCCCATGAGTTTTGAAGCATAAACTCCTTTTCTTCCGGAGTGAACGTAGGAAGATTATCTCCAAGTTTCTGGCGCATACTTGCAGGATAGTCTCCATAAAACAAAGGATCCAAGAACCTGCAGAGGATTTCAATTCATTATTTCAAGGAGTGATATACACTTGAATGTTTGCAAGTTCTTCCCTTTTCCCTGGGGATAACGGGTCTCTCAGACGTAACAATGTTTTACTATTACTGGCAAAGTTAATGATAGTTTGATATTATCACTTTCTTAAACACAAAAGATGAAAAACATATTACACGGTGGTTGATCAACTAATTACATAGGGGAAATCGCACACCAAGAGTCCAAGTCTACTTAAATTTTTTTAGAGCACCCATGGAAACATCAGTGTAAGTGAGTGTATGTTCTAAAATAACTACCTTTACACAATGAAACATTAATGAAGAAACATTAATGTAAATAGCTATTCCCAAAAATCATAAATTAGAAACCCATCTACTACGAGACGCCACATTTGTAGCTCAGCACATCAGCTAAACGATTCTATCCATATCTTCATGATTAAGAACGCAACAATGCACAGCTTACTTACCATCCAAGTTGAAAGTCAATTCGCCTACCAGCAGCAACCTTGTCCTCCATTTTATCTGAATTTGCCTCTGCCCACTCACAATCAACCGACAAACCGATTTGTCCGCCTTGACTTTCCTATATGTAAACCAAAAAGCACACTGGTAAATAACAAACAACTGAGATGCATGGATAAAGGCACTAGACCTCAGCAACAGAACCCTTGAGGCATCTTCCCATAAATAAAGATCTACGATAAGAAACTAGAATAGACAATGGTCCGATAATAAGTTAGTGATTATACCTTGTACTTGCTTCTGTATATGGAAACAGCAGTTGCATGGGCCAAAACTTGATGATGTGATACCAAATATGGTTCGACCAAGGGCTTTTCTTTTCTCCCAGGTGCAAATATCCCAATACAGTGTCCATTCACTGAGGTCTGGAGAGGTTCGTTCAATGTGATCCAGTGCTTCACTCTATCACCAAAACTGGCAAAACAAGCATCTGCATAGAGCCCAAAATAATCTCTGCACATAAAGAAAAAGATTTAGTGTCAAATCAATCAATTCTACAAAAACCAGTGCTAGTTGTATTTTAGCTATAGCAAGGCTTCATTTAAGAATTGCGGAAGAATGCAAGATGTAGGTCTTCTGAAGCAATAACACCTTTCACATAGATGGAACTTGATCAGCCAAACTTAAACTTTCACAAGATATGGATCATACACACGAAAAGACAAGAGTCCTACAAAATAAATGCATTTGTGCTTTCGCAAGATCTTATGTAGAAATCAAAACGGTCTATTAGGATTTACTACTTACACAATTTTTCTATTTGTCCAACCTCCGATAGATTCCTGGAGATGTGAGGGGAGATCCCAATGGTACAGAGTTACAAACGGCTGAATACCTACAAATACAATAGTAATCATCCGTATCATATACTTAAGAGTGGAAAAGGGTCATTTTCTGGTGGAGAAAATACCCTTTTCAAGAAGTGAATTGATGAGATTATTGTAGAAGGCAACCCCTTCTTCATTTACTTCAGTTCCCAAGCCATCTAGTACACATGTAGATTGAAGACAAATCAACAAACCTTCATACATTTTCAGGATGGGCCCAACCCCAAGAGCATAAATGCTAAAAGGAACTCAAGGACATACCAGGGAAAATGCGAGACCAGGAAATGGAAAATCTGTAAGCACTGAATCCTAATGTCCCAATAAGTTCAACGTCTTCCTGCAAATGAATGTGAAGAAATAAGAAAACCATAAAGGGAATAAGAGGTTCCTTTTCTTAACCTTATATCTGTGGTAATGATCCACAGCGACATCGCCAGTACTTCCATCAAGAACTTTTCCTAAATAAGAGAAAAAAACAAAGAAACAGTGATAATCTACACATAGTCTTCGTTGTGAGAAGAAGAAAGGAAGCAGAAACCTTCAAGATGAGTGAACTTGTCCCATATACTTGGCCCTTTTTTACCTTCATTCCAGCCTCCTTCGATCTATAAAATCAATCAATACTTAGGTCAGTGATGATGCCCACTTTGGCAAAAAAAAAAAAGAGGAAGAGATCGGGGAGACCTGGTAAGCGGAAGTGGCGACGCCGAAAGTGAAGGTGGAGGGGAAACTAGATCGGTAAACATTAGGAGGGACGGCCAGATTAGGCAAGTTAAGCTTCTGCGCCATTTTCTCGATTGCACTAGAATGGGGATCTGGTAGAAAAGCAACAACTCCAGCACTAGTGTGTTTGTGTGTGACGCAATATCCAGAGAGACAACTCTTAACTGAGAAACCGGACTTGCCTATCCAACCTATTTGACCGCAACCCAATATGTTATCCGGTTTTATTTGGTATGGAAAAACCGTTGAACCTGTCTGACCAAAAACCGTTCAACCCGCTCAAAAATTGGTGAACCGCTAAGCCCCGGTTCTAACCTTTGGAGTCTTCCATCCATTTTTTTTTTTTTGTGATAAATTCTATGGGCTGATGTTGTTAATTTCAGAAGGAACACATTTAATGCTACAGAATGTATTAACTATCATATTGTCTGATATGAGTTTGAAATATCTTCCGACTGAAGTCAAGATATAGACTGATTATCTGTTATGTCTCACAATGTTAATTATCTAAGCTTTAGGAGAATACTAATTTCGTTTGCACTCAAAACCTTAAAAGTTCTTACACACTTATTTTAATCTTAATGAGATAAAAAAGTAAAAATTCCCATTTTTCGTTAATAAACCATACATTTTTTTCTTCTAATGATCAACTCTTCTTCAGCCACACATCATTTATTTTATTTGTTTTTTTTCCCTTTTTGGTTGGATTTCACTTTTTTTTCTTTATTCTCTTCACCGTAACCAAGTTACCTCCATCCTCGTATCTCTATTTAATCCTTGATTTTACTATCTATTTTCCTTTTTTTTTTGTATTGCTCTGATTTTTTCTTTGGCAATGACAAATATCAAGTTTAACAACAACCTTAGTGGCAACAAACACATTCTCTCTCATTGGATATACGCCGGACACAAAAATAAACATGACTTAAACAATTTTGTAAACTTCTTCCAATTTCTTGTCGGAGATACACAAACGCCGATGAGTTTGTGGTATTTTTGTCAGCTGAAACGAGATGTCGAAGACGATCTAGTTCGCTTCATGAGACCTATGTTGCAATTGTTGTTCTACTTGCAACCACCATATAAGACTCTGACTCGTAAGACACCATTTGAAGAAATCATCGCTAGTTACCTTCTAGTATTATTTGAAGACCAAACCGTGAGAATGCAATACCAGTGGAATTTACTGAAGGAGGAGTTCTCAGTGAAAATTTTGAAGAAAAATGTTATTTTCAAGCAGTAAGAATAACTGATGCATTGATAAATATATTAAAAGAAGATGTTGAGAAGATAAGAGAAGATATGGAGAGGATGAGTATACCAAAAAAAGATGTGAAGAATTCTGGTACTAATAGGTACAATTAGTACAACTCTTTATTATATTTCAGAGTGGTATTTATAATACAAATAGTACAATTTTATTTCATAATTTGAAAATTTTAGTTGGGTATCACAAATGAGAAAATAATAATCACATATTCAAATTGGTAAGTGGTGAAAGTTTTCTCTTAATTTATTTGAAATTTTTCAAAAATCCATTTACAATTATTATACCACCTCATAAGTTTACATGATCTATCTTATACTTTTAAGGTCTGTGTACTTGTTTAACCACATTATTTTGGAACACATACACCAACCATATTTTTAAAATATTTATGATTCCATAAGATGTTAAACATAATATAAATCACAAGACAACATCCATGAACAATTGAGTGATATGTTGATGCTCCATCAACATCATTTAGATAGGTAAAAATATGAGTTGTGCTTCAAAATTCAACCATCTCTAATGATGTTTTAACTTATTCTCACATGTTATTAATTGTATAGTATTGAAACTGATCAATTATTAATTAATTTATGTATTCATTTTGTTTTTTTGACATTTTGCATGGTTATTATGGTCCATTTTTCAGAGTTTGGCTAATGATTTTTTATGAGAAAATAGAAAAAAACTATTAGTAATGTTTAAGTTATAACCAAAAACATAAAAACAAGAAACTAATAAATGTCACAACATAATCAGAAGATCTTCGACGAAAACATTAGTTTGGAATATATAAATTCAAACATTTGAGTTCATGTTGCAATTCCGAGGAACTCAAATCATTAGTGTCGTTACGAGCAACTCCACCTAAAACTAGCCCTCAAACATTGCATGTAAGAGCTTATACAACCAAAGACTAGCACGAAAATAAAGCTGCTTCAACATACCACTCTAAATCCAACGACAGAAAAACCTCTTTAAACATTAAAAACCCGCCTATGACTGCCGTTCTCAATCTTGCAAAGCTACAAGAACCATCTCCCACATAAGTGCAACTGAAATTAGTGCCACTGCCTCTATTTGACAATTAATCACCACCAAAACTTTGACGGAACAATCTTATACCAAATATTTGAGCCACTTCAAGAACCATCAAACAAAGTTGGAATTAACAAACATGTATCAGAGGAAATATTGAGCAGCCACACCAAATCTCTTGGCAGAATTATGAGGTGAAACAATAAAACAACCCCTAAAGTTCCCTGATTATCGCCAATAGTGCAACAAGCCATGTTGAAGACAAGACTAGAATATACTAATGATGCACCACACAAAATATTTAGTAGCCATACTAGATATCTTGGCAGGATTACGAGGTGGAATAATAAGATAGCTCGAACAGTTCCTAACTATCGCCAATAGTGCCACAAGCCATGTTTAAGGCAAGACTGGAAGATACTCATGTTGCACCACCCGAGTTAACCACAAGAGATGAACCAAGAAACCAACCCAAAATCTTCTGACAAGACCAAACCGAGATTCACAACAAAAAGCCGCAAATTTATTCACATCCAAAGCAGAGGAACTGCAAATCTACATCATAAGCGCTGCAGACCTATATAGGAGGACTAATAGATACAAACCATTGATGAAATGTAAGATGATTAATATATTTTCCTAGTTATTTGAAATAGATTTAGGATTTACTGAAATTAGTAAAATGAATGTATAAATTTTATATAAAACATTGATAAGTCCTACTCCTAACAAATGTAGGACACTTAATAATACCATCTTGTTTAAACATCAATTTTTTTCTGCCATTTGTCGATAGTGTCTGGGCAGCTAAGGGTTTTGACCTTTCACTTTTCACTTGTCTCTTTTGTTCTCCTCTCTAACGGAACGTTATATTCCCAAGAATTGAATAGCTATGATATTTAATATGCAATCTAAACCAAAACATGACCAGAATAATCTTAAGAGTTGTTTTAAACAAATTTATCTGTTTTTTTGTCTTCTAGATAGATATTATGAAGTTTAAAAAAAGATTCATTTACATTGTCTTTTAACTAAGTAGAAATTTTAGTTTCACCATATATTCTTCTTAAATGTTTAAATAAATGATTTATACAACGTAGAAGCTCTTCTCTTATAAGAAGAGAGAGAGAGAGAGAGAGAGAGAGTGAAAAAGAGAGAAAGTAGTTTGCCTCTATTGATTTTCTGATGACATAGCCATCACCGCGGTGTTCCCTTACCAAAACCGCCTGATCCACATTACTTTACCTTATCCTTGATCATCGTTTCGACCTATGTTTTCTCCATTTTCTTTATTTCCACCTATTTAGATCCAGATCTAAAATTTGAAGAATGTTACCTAAAAGTTACAGCGATCTTCAAAGAAAATTTCTCAAAGAATCTGGTTTTAAGAATATCATTTTTGTTATTATGGTACTTCTTACTATGATATGCATATATTTTCTCACCACCTCTTGGACTCTTGGTACTGGGTCACGAGCCTCAGTATTTCACTCTATTGTTTCAAACCACTTTAAGTTGTTTTGGAACACTACCACATGCTACCATTCCATGCTCATGTCTATGACGGCCCGTCTCAACAGTTGTTTATCACCGCCCCACGCCGCCGTCTCATGATGTATAAGGGAACTTAAAACTTATCTCTCTCTCACTTTCACCATCTTTGGAACTTTCATACCTCTTCCACCGGAACTTTAATAACCCTGAATAAGAATAAGAACACGAATGAATACAATTAATGGCCAAAGTGAAAATCATCGATATATAGACACAAAAAATGATGAAGGATGGTTGAATAAAGAAAATTGAGCCAAGACAGTTTTGATGAGAAAATTAAGTTCTACTTAGTAAAATAAATATGGATAAATCATTAGAGTGAAATTGGCATGAGAAGATAGTACAAAAAATAAATGACCAGAACAATGTCTAAAGTCTCAGAAAATTCATGAAGCACTGGAAAGACAAAAACAGAAAGGAAAGCATACGAAAATGAGAATACGAAGCCTAAAGGACAAAGAGTTATAAAATAAGTTATGGTTGGAGCACAAGTTGAATTGGTTAGAGTATTTGTTACGTTGGCAAATAAATTACTTCTCTGATAGTTTGGAAAAGACTGTAAATGCTATAATGGAAATACCCCAAGTGATATCAGGATAATAGCCAAATATAATGGGATGGAAAGTCAAGTGGTGTTAAGCTGGTTGAGAGGTGCTTAAATTTTGAATTTGAGTTTTGAAAGAAGTAATGGTACATGAAGATTCAACAAAAAAATTAGTGAATGGGAAATGTCCTCG
>CAJHQP010008232.1:0-28047 GCA_905132765.1 Moricandia arvensis
GAAATTAGTGAGTACATGAAGACATTAATACCAAGAAGAGATCAAGAGAAGAGACGAAGTAAACTTGAGAGAAGACTCAGGCAGTTTGAAATTCAAAACTAGATCTGCTGCGAAACAGCTTGTCATGGCACTTTATTGTTTTTCTTCTCTCTCTCTTCTCTCTTCTATCTGTCTTTAAAACTCTTGTAAAGCCACGAAATGAGAATAAGAAACTGAGTATTCTCTCTCATTCTCTCTATCTCTTTATTCTCCTTATTCCTTGTTTTTTTCATCTAAAGATTTCATGAGTATCAGAGCCTGGTTACTGATAATCTGGCTGTGTGTCTTCATTTAACAGTAAAGGTTGAAACTTTCTAGAGATTCAAGGAAAGTTTGAATTTTGAAGCTTTCTTTCACTAGATCTAAAGTCTTTCTGGTCGATTCATCTCAAAGTCTCAACCTTTCCTGGATTTGAAACTCGAGTGTTCTTCAGCTTCATAAAGACTCAAGCTTTTCCAGATCTGTTTTTTTTCTTTTTCGAAAAATCTGGGTTCTTTCTTGAGTGTTCTTGGTGTTTCTTGAGAGTTCTTGTGTTCTTGAGTGCTTTTGGCGTTCTGGGTTTGCGTCCAAGTCTTTCTGATGAAGACAAACCAGTTCAACAGTGAAAGAAAGCAAAGATCTAGTTTTTCAGTGAAGACTGAAGAGGAAAATGGTGGAATCTGGTCCAGATGGGCAAAGGCAGCTTTGGGAAGCTGTATGCTGTGGAGAAGTCATGTAAAGGAGAAACCTTTAAGAGAAATGGCTACAGAAGAAGGTCAGGCGTGGAGTCTGAAGTATGAAGAAAGAGCTGTTCAAGAAATCAGTACAAGGGTGAGATTGTAACAGCTTATGGAGTAGATCCAATCTGAGAAAAAGAAAGGAAGAACTCCAGAAGATTGTTCAGCATACACATGAGATGTGTAAGAAGAACAAGAAACAAACTTTGATTTGGAATGGTGCAAGATGCAGAAGGAAGGCTGAGGAGACTTTCCATGACTTGGATCAGAAGGAAAAATACTCAAAGGAAGAGTAGAAAGGCTGGTCAGTTTAAAAGAGATATGGAGGTCAAATGGCCAAGAAAGCTGGGCACAGATGATTAGAGGAGAGTGCTCTACTCTGCCTACATGGGTAGCTCAGTGAGAGAAGAAAGTGGATATGAGACATCAGGAGACAACAGGAGCTGATGGTTTCGTTACCAGGAAGGAATGGGAAGGATACATAAAGGGAAATCCAAGCCTTGGTCACTGCCAAGAAGCGCAGCAGACAGTCCAATGCTAATGAAGAGATCACTAAGCCTATCATCATTGACTCTGGAGCAACGCATCACATGATCAGTGATAGGAGCTTGATGAGTGACATTAAAGCCACTACAGGAAGTGTTAAGATAGCCAATGGTGATCAGATTCCAATAGAGGGGATAGGAAACTTGAAACTGTTTGAGAAGGATTCAGCTGCTTTCTACCTGCCTAGGTTTACATCCAATTTGATATCTGTGAAGAGGGCAACAGTGGACCTTAATTGTCAAGTTGTCTTCAGGCCAAATGAGGTGGAGTTTCAAGACCTGGAGTCTGGACAAGTTATTGGTAGAGGAGATGTCAAAAATGAGCTCTACCACCTTCACACAACTAAGCTCTCTAAACCCTTTAACTCTGTTTGTTTAAGTAGTGCTACTGATAGGATTGAAAGCATTACTTGGCATGCTAGGTTGGGTCATCCTCATACTCGAGCAATAGAACTGATTCTTCCTGCTTTATCATTCAATCATTTAGAGTGTGAGGCTTGCATATTAGGGAAGCACTGTAGGACTGTTTTCCCAGCATCTGAAACTATATATGGAACTGCTTTGATCTAGTTCACTCTGACGTGTGGACATCCCCATGTGTGTCTAGGGACAATCAGAAGTATTTTGTGACATTCATTGATGAAAAGTCTAAATACACTTGGATCACTTTGCTTCCATCTAAGGATAGAGTTCTGGATGCCTTTATAAACTTCCAAGCATATGTTACTAACCATTACAATGCTACTGTGAAGGTACTAAGGTCTGATAATGGAGGTGAATACACCAGTCATGCCTTCAAGAATCACATGGATAAGCATGGAATAGTGCATCAGACCAGCTTGTCCCTACACGCCACAGCAGAATGGGGTTGCTGAAAGGAAGAATAGACACTTGATGGAGGTTGCTAGATCCATGATTGTACCACACCAATGTCCCTAGGCGTTTCTGGAGTGATGCTGTTCAGACTGCTTGCTATCTCATCAATAGGATCCCAACCAAGGTACTGAAGAATCTGTCTCCATATGAAGTGTTGAACAAGACCAAGCCTTACATAGATCATCTGAGAGTCTTTGGGAGTCTATGCTATGTCTTGGTTCCTGGGAGAACAGAGAAACAAGCTGGATGCAAAGAGCACTAGAGCTATGTTCATTGGGTACTCAGTAACCCAAAAAGGATATAAGTGCTATGATCCAGTAACAAGGAGAGTATTGGTATCCAGGGATGTGAAGTTCATGGAAACAAAGGGGTATTATGAGGAGAAGAACTGGAAGGACCTAGAGGATATGTCTAATGAACCAGAGAATAAGGCAGTGAATCTGAGGAACCTATTGGAGAAGCTTGGGATAGACATGTCCCAGAATCAGGAGATAAGAAGGAACACTCCTTCTGATCAGGTTAGAGAAGCTGAAAGAATAATCCCTCTTGATCATGAGAGGGGGAGTGAATCTGAATCAAGTGTGCAAGAGCAGCACCAAGAGGATTCAGCACATCATGATCAAGATGTGCTCAGTCAAGTGAAGATGAGCAGGAAGAATATCATGACCCAGAGGAGGTTAATGATACAGAAGCAGAGGATCAGACTCAAGTTCAGCCATTGCGGAGGAGTGAAAGGTTGAAGAATAGGATGCCAGAAACAGAAACTCAAGAAGAAACTCAAGAAGAGGTTCAGCCTCTGCGAAGAAGCACTAGGGAGAGAAAGGATCCTTCCAACTGGGTAAACACGAGAGTGTACTACAATGCCCAGGCTGTGAAGCATCCTTCTCAAGCTGTGTGTTCCTTTGCAGAGTATCCAGAAGAACACATGGTGTTTATGTGTAATCTGGATGAAAGTGACATTCCAAGATCCTATGAGGAAGCTATGAAGGACAAGGAATGGAGAGAGTCAGGTGGGCAGTGAAAGGGATGCAATGATCAAGAATGACACTTGGTATGAGAGTGAACTACCGGAAGGGAAGAAGGCTGTGACTAGTAGATGGATCTTCACAATCAAGTATCTGGCAAATGGAAAGGTTGATAGGAAGAAGACCAGATTGGTAGCAAGAGGGTTTACACAAACCTATGGAGAAGATTACATTGACACATTTGCTCCTGTTGCCAAGCTACATACAGTTCGAATCATCCTATCAGTTGCAACCAATTTGGAGTGGGATTTGTGGCAGATGGATGTGAAGAATGCTTTCTTGCAAGGAGAGCTTGAGGATGAAGTATATATGCATCCTCCTCCTGGTTTTGAGTATCTAGTAAAGCCAGGAAATGTTTTGAGATTGAAGAAGGCTATATATGGGCTGAAACAATCACCAAGGGCATGGTATAGGAAGCTAAGCACTACTCTGAATGGAAGAGGCTTCAGGAAGTCTGAATTAGACCATACTCTCTTCACCTTAACAGGACCTTCAGGGATCATTGTTATTCTGGTGTACGTGGATGATCTGATCATCACAGGGAATGATAAGGCAGGGATTCAAGCCACTAAAGACTTTCTCAAGTCTGTGTTTTGATATCAAGGACTTGGGGGAGATGAAGTACTTCTTGGGTATTGAGATATGCAGATCTAAGGAGGGTCTGTTCATGAATCAGAGGAAGTATACTCTAGATATGGTAAAGGGAGCTGGCGTGCTTGGAGGAAAGACAGCCAAGACACCTCTTGAAGAGGGGTACAAGGTTTTACTTGAGGGGGAGATTGAAGAAAAACAACTGTTTGAGGATGCTAAACTTTACAGGAAGATGGTAGGAAAACTGATATACTTGACTATCACAAGACCAGATATATGCTTTGCAGTGAATCAAGTAAGTCAGCATATGGAGGCTCCAAAGGTCCATCACTGGAAAATGGTTGATAGGATACTGAGGTACTTGAGTGGAACTCCTGGACAAGGAGTTTGGATGGGATGTAATGGCAGTACAGAAGTAGTTGGGTATTGTGATGCTGATTGGGCAGGAGATAGAGTGGATAGGAAATCAACTACTGGGTATTGTACATTCGTTGGAGGAAACCTGGTTACTTGGAAGAGTAAGAAGCAAAAGGTTATCTCCTGCTCAAGTGCTGAGGCGGAGTATAGAGCTATGTTGAAGCTGACAAATGAGCTGGTATGGATCAAAGGTATTCTCAAGCATCTGGAGATTGAACACACCTCTCCTATGACAATACATTGTGATAATCAAGCAGCAATTCATATTGCATCTAACTCAGTCTTCCATGAGAGAACTAAGCACATAGAAGTTGATTGTCATAAGGTGAGGCAGATGATTGTCTCAGGAGTGACATTGCCATGCTATACAAGGAGCGAGGATCAACTTGCGGATGTGTTCACCAAGGCTGCGAGATTAAAGACAATGGAGTCCATCCTTTCAAGGTTGGGACTCATTGATCTTACTCCAAACAACTGATCCCCTCGTCATGAGGTCTTTACTCTTTTCCTTATCAAGGTTTTATCCCTAAAGAAGGTTTTCTTTGGTAAGGTTTTTAATGAGGAAGATCTCATGGCATTCCAAGCTTGACTTGTTCCACATGGTCAAGTTTGAGGGGGAGTGTTGAAATAAGTGAGTACATGAAGACATTAATACCAAGAAGAGATCAAGAGAAGAGAGGAAGAAGACTTGAAGAAGACTCAGGCAGTTTGAAATTCAAAACTAGATCTGCTGGAAAACAGCTGTCATGCACTTATGTTTTTCTCTCTCTCTCTCTCTCTTCTATCTGTCTTTAAAACTCTTGTAAAGCCACGAAAATGAGAATAAGAAACTGAGTATTCTCTCCATTCTCTCTATTCTCTTTATTCTCCCTATTCTCTGTTTTTTTCTCTAAAGATTTCATGCACTATCCCATGCTTGGCCAAGTGATTCTTGAAGGCATGACTAGTGTATTCTCCACCATTGTCTGACCTTAGTACCTTCACAGTAGCATTGTAATGATTAGTAACATATGCTTGGAAGTTTACAAAGGCATCTAACACTCTATCCTTAGATGGAAGCAATGTGATCCAAGTATACTTAGACTTCTCATCAATAAACGTCACAAAATACTTCTGATTATCCCTAGACACACATGGAGATGTCCACACATCAGAGTGTATTAGATCAAAGCAGTTTTCATATATAGTCTCTGATGTTGGAAACACAGTCCTACAATGCTTTCCTAGGATGCAAGCTTCACACTCCAAATGATTGAATGATAGAGTAGGTAAGATCAGTTCAATTGCACGAGTATGAGGGTGACCCAATCTAGCATGCCAAGTACTGCTATCAATACTATCAGTAGCACTACTTAAGCAAATAGAGTCAAAGGGTTTAGAGAGCTTAGTCGTTTGGAGATGGTAGAGCTCATTTCTGCTGTCTCCTCGGCCAATGACTTGTCCAGACTCCAAGTCTTGAAACTCAACTTCATTTGGCCTGAATACAACTTGGCAATTGAGATCCACAGTTGCTTTCTTCACAGATATCAGATTGGATGTGAACCGAGGTAGGTAGAAGGCAACTGAATCCTTCTCAAACAACTTCAGATTGCCTATCCCCTCTATTGGGATCTGATCACCATTAGCTATCCTGACACTCCCTGTGGTGGCTTTGATATTACTCATCAAACTCCTATCACTGATCATGTGATGGGTTGCTCCAGAATCCACTATAATAGGATTAGTAGCCTCTCCACCAACACTAGAGTGTCTCCTTTGCTTCCTGGTTGTAACCAAAGCTTGGATGTGCTCCATAAATGTCTCCCAATCCTTCCTCGTAATAGGACCATCAGCTCTTGATATCCCTGGTTCATTGGATCCCAATCTTTCTCCTACTGACTCACCCATGTAAGCTGAATAGGAGCATTCTCCTCTGACCATATGCTGTGTCACTTCCTTGATCAGTATCCTTAGGTGCTTTTCCAGTCCGGCAGGATGTATGTTTGTCTTCTCATACTTTCCCTTAGCTTTCTTGACCCTGGAAAGCTTCCTCAGTCTTCCTTTCTTACGTCTCATACCACTCTTCTCACAAGCTGGTTGCTTGTTCAGTTTAGGACCACTTTGTTCTCTTTGAACCAAAGTACCTACACCATCCGCATCAATCAGCTCTGACCACAAGTATCTGAGCTTCCTTATCAACTGATTGAACTCGTCCTTTCTCTGCTCTAAGTCTCTGATAACCCTCTCAGCTACCCAGACCCCCATCAGATTGAACTTGTTCCCAAACACTCCTTCAAGTCTCTCCCATATCTCCTTTGCGGCTTGACATTGCTTATACACTTCCACAAACGATTTTGAGAGAGATCTATGGATGATCTCAAGTGCTTTTATGTCTTCTCTAACCCACTTGTCTTCATCCTTCAGGTCATCTATCTGACCTTCCCCAGTAGTCATATCCTCAAAAGCTTCCACCTTTTCGTGACTACTCCACAAACCATGGCTTTCCAAAGCTGTTTCAACAGATCCGGACACCTCCTCATAGGTTATCTCTTCCTGCAACACCTCAATCACAGATCTAGACTTCACTTTCACTCTGTGGTCGTTGGTTTCCATTAGAACCTTTCACCCAAACCCAGAAAAATGAAAAACAGAAACCCAGAATCACCAAGAACACGAAGAACACCAAAAACCACCAAGAACAAAGAACCCAGATTTCGACAATACACACTCACCCCTTTGATGAACCTGGCTCTGATACCATAATCACTTTTGATTTAGTGAGTGTAAAGGCACGAGTTTAAGAGAGAAACAGATTGATTGTATGAGAGATTAGAGAGATTAGAGAGAATAGAGAGAATAAAGAGAGTAACGAGAGAGAGAGAGGCTTAAACTCGGTTGATTGATGAAAATGAGAGAGTTACAACATATATAGAGTCAGATACAAGGGTTTTCGTGGAGGAATCAAAAGATGCTTTGGTATCTTCTTTTCTGGCCACATAAACTCCTTTTAGCTCCTTCCTTGCTGGCCACAAAAGCTTCTTTTACTTTCCAGCTGTGCCAGCCTGTCCAAGACTCTCTCCTTATCCTTTCCAACGTCTATAGCAAGAGGATAAGGGTAAAGGTAACTTCTTCTTGATAGAAAAGTTACCCGGGTAACTTTGGTAAGTTTTGGTCGAGGTTTGGTCGACCCAGAATGGTACGGCCTGTACGGCCTGTACGGCCTGTACGGCCTGTACGGACTGGTCGATCCAAACTCTCCCAAAACCTTCCCAAACCTTCCTTCTCTTCAGCCACATCAAACCCCACACACTTCTCTTTTTGTACTCACTCATTTCAACAAGGTTGAAGAAAGCAATCTATGGTCTAAAGCAGTCGCCTAGAGCTTGGTACAACAAACTAAGCACTACTCTGAATGGGCGTAGCTTCAGGAAGTCTGAGTTAGACCACACTCTCTTCACCCTCACCACAAGCTCAGGTATTATTGTCCTTCTAGTTTATGTTGATGACATCATCATAACTGGAAGTGACAAAGAAGGTATACAAGATACAAAAGATTATTTGAAATCAGTGTTTGAGATTAAAGACCTAGGGGAGATGAAATACTTCCTTGGTATTGAGATATGTAGACCCAAGGAAGGTCTATTCATGTCCCAAAGGAAATATACACTTGATCTTTTGAAGGATGCAGGTAAACTAGGTGGGAAGACAGCCAGAATGCCATTAGAGGATGGATATAAAGTTCCACGTGAGGGGGAGATTGAGAACAGCCAATACCTTGAAGACCCTAAACTCTATAGGAGGATGGTTGGTAAGCTAATCTACTTAACTATTACTCGTCCTGATATCTGTTTTGCTGTGAACCAGGTGAGCCAGCACATGCAAGAACCAAGGGAACATCACTGGAGGATGGTGGAACGGATCCTAAGCTATCTGAATGGATCACCAGGCCAAGGAATATGGATGGGGTGCAATGAGAGCACTGAAGTGGTGGGTTACTGTGATGCAGATTGGGCAGGAGACCGAGCTGACAGAAAGTCCGCTACAGGCTATTGCACCTTCATTGGAGGGAACCTGGTCACTTGGAAGAGCAAGAAGCAGAAAGTGGTCTCGTGTTCAAGTGCTGAAGCTGAGTATAGAGCCATGTTGAAGCTGACAAATGAATTGGTGTGGATCAAAGGGATATTGAAGCATCTAGGAGTAGAGCAAGCCACACCAATGACTATGCATTGTGACAATCAGGCGGCTATCCACATTGCAACCAACTTGGTGTTCCATGAAAGGACCAAGCACATTGAAGTCGATTGCCACAAGGTGAGGCAAATGATTGGTCTTGGAGAGATATTGCCATGTTACACACGGAGTGAGGATCAGTTGGCGGATGTCTTCACTAAGGCTGCAAGGCAGAAGGTCATTGAGTCTATTCATACTAGATTAGGACTCATTGACCTCTTACCAGACAACTAATCCCCTCGCTATGGGGTCTCCACTCTTTTTCCCTCATCAAAGGGTTTTATCCCACAAAGGGTTTTCTCTTTGGTGAGGTTTTTAATGAGGGGGAGCTCATAGCATTCCAAGCTTGACTTGTTCCACATGGTCAAGCTTGAGGGGGAGTGTTGATCTGAGGTAATAAAGAGAGGAGGTTTAAAGGGTTTAGGATGGAGTTTGGGATCAAAAGGAGGATGTGCAAAATCCGGGTCAAGTGTACGGACGGTACGGACCGTACGGACTGTACGGCCGACCGTACGGACCAGTCGACCCAAATTATTTTAAACTCGACCAAATCACATTTTGGTCTTGTGCAAATTCCGGGTCAAGTTGTACGGATCCGTACAACTCTTGGTCCGTGCATCCATGGCTGAAACTTGGGTCACAAGGCAGAAGGAAGAAGATAACCTTGGTGGGTGAAAAGGGAGAAGGTTAACTTGCTGGTAACTCGGTAAAGAAGAGGCTCGCGGATAAGGGGTCAAGCTTGACCAAGACAGCCTGTCCAAGGCTGGAAAGGAGAAGGCATCTGGTCAAGATGCCAAAGGCATCTCGCACCCTCAGCCACTAGTTCAAACTAGGTGCGCCTCTTCCCTTGACCAGCCACGTCTCCCATTCCATAGCCTTTGCTTTATGTATCCGTTGTAACCCTAAAAGCTCTGCCTATATATTTGTAACTCCTCTCTGAATAATAAATCAAGCAAATCATTTCTTCCTATTGTTGTTCTCTCTACTCTCTCTCTCTTGTTCATCATGAACATCGAGTAAACTCTCTTCTAATCTCTCAATCTTTCACTCTTTCTCTCATTCTCTCGGTTACTCTACTCTCATTCTCTCAAAATCTCAGACAACACCGAGTCTGACCAAGAAGACACTGAAGAAGAACATGAAGAAGGACCAGTCCAGGGGAAACTCTTAGTAGCAAGACGGCTTCTAAGCTTGCAAAATAAGGCTGAGGAGCTGGAGCAGCGTGAGAACCTCTTCTACACCCGGTGTAATACCCCTGATCTAGGGTACAAAGTCAACATAAGTCAACGGACGTAGATCAAGCCACTGAAGTATGGAGAAGATTTAAGAAGACTTGAATAGAGATTCAGTCGAAGCAAATTGAAGAATGGTCGAGTGAACAAGGAGATTGGTCGAGACTCTAGTTGCAATGGACGACTTGGACGAAGGCGATATTTTGAAGATGTGCAAACCAGGAGTAGATTTGCTTAGACAACTCAAGGAGGTAGTCTTAGGACATATGGTCGTGACAAAATCAAGATGGTTCAGGAGGAATCAAGAGCTGGACGACAGTCTAGTCTTTTTGGTCGAATAAGGAGTGGTCGAACCGATTATCGATTTTCAAGCAAAGAAATGAAATGGAAGCTTCTTGGAATGGTTTTTCCTACTCAACTACATTCAGATGAAGATTTTAGGAGTTGGTGACGTGGCCAAGAAATGGTGACCAAGGATGACATGGCGATGACGTGGCACGTACTCATTGGTAGCGATGGATGATGTGGCGCTGTCCACGTGGCGACTTCTCATTGGTGGAGAAGGAAACATGTGAGCACCACATTCTTTGGAGTGACATTTGTCCATAACCATCCATGCACCTCCACACTTGTCCAAACCCACTCACCATCATTTTTCCTATAAATACCAGCCCCCTCTCCTTCATTTTTCTCATCCCAAACCGTGAGCAAACCTTAGAGAGAGAGAGTGGTGAGTTTTGAGAGAGAAACCAAAGTTTTAGAAAAGTTTTCTTAAGTTTTCGGTTTTCTTAGCTTAGCGTTTTTAGGAAGTTCTAGGTAGTCCATTTAGGAGCGATTCAGGTGAGGTCCCTGGATACTTTTCTTTGTTTATTTATTTAGGTTAGGAGGTTAAGACCATGGGTCTTAAGTGAAGACCCGGGGCATATATTATTCGTTTTTATGCAGGGCCCCGGATGAGTGTATGTTGATACATGCACGTTTTGATTGTAGTTTGTTGTGTAGTTTAGTTTTAGTTTATTAGTTTAGATATTATTGCTTGTTGAACCACAAGAGGTCGAGTAGTACTCTCTCTTGTGGGTGTGATTGCTTGCTTGTTTGTGAGGTTTGAGCTCCGCTCCCTCTTGTTTGTTTAATTGTTTGTAGTTTAGTCTAGATGCTTGTAGTTGTTGTTTGTGAGGTTTGAACTTAGCTCCCTCTTGAGGTTTGAGCTTAGCTCCCTCTTGTTTGTTTGTTTGTTGTGTTGCGTCTAGATTAGGTTGTTTGTTATTTTTATTGTTTGTCCCTGGTCTAGACTAAGCATGGCATGTTGGTTAGAGGTTGAGCTCCCTCATGCGTGTTGTATTTGTGTCTTGGTCTAGACTAGCGGATGGGGCCATCTCGGGGTTAGATTGGGAGAAGCCCAATTCTCCGGTGATGTGCTTGGACCCTGGAGTTAGATTGGGAGAAGCCCAATTCTCCAGTGGTGGAGTGACCTTCCCTCCATGGCTCGTCAATGTAAAGTGGGTCGCACCCATAGACGAGCGCTGCATGACGATGCGGCCCGGGTTAGATTGGGAGAATCCCAATTCCCGGAGATGATGTTTCTCGACCGCGTGAATCTTGTGTTTGTGGTCGAGAGTGTTCAGAATGGAGTGGATAGGGCTCTGGTGCTTAGGGATCCCGGGGATGTTGAGCATGGCTCCGTCCTTTGGTGTACTCGAGTTTGTTTGTTTGTTTGTTTATTTTTATTTTCTTTGTTTGTTGAGTCTAGGATCGAGTCTAGATTGCTTGTTTATTTTATTGCTTGTTTGATTGCTTGTTTGATTGCTTGTTTGATTGCTTGTTTGATTGTTTGTTTGTCTGTTTGATTGTTTGTCTTTGAGCATGGGCTGGGGAGGGTTAGTTGTTGTTTAGGATCTCACTGAGTAATTTAGATTACTCATCCCTCTTCTACCATGCAGGTTACCTGTAGGTGGGAAGCTTAGGCGCGGAACGCAAGGCAACCGGTGTAGATTTGGTGGCATAAGCATAAGCAAGGATTAGATTTTCAAATGTATTTTGACTCTATTTCTTTTTTTTTTTGGCCCTTTGGCCCGAGCGCTCAAACTCTGATGTTTTGTAAACGCTTTCCATCTACTATTAATAAAATGAATATTTTATATTTGTTGTTGGTGTGCTAATGATATAGACCTTTTCCGGGTCAACACAACTCGTCGACCGTGGTACGGGTTGCAAAGCCTTAGGCCGTGGTCGTCGAGGACATAGCGAACCGGGACGGGTTGGTCGAAGATCTTGATCCGTTCTTGATCTTTGGTTGATCTGACTCGGTGAGCTATACTTGTGGCGCTTCCGGGCCGTTCCGGGGTTAGTCCAACCCGTGGTACGGTCCGGGGGTGTTACACCCGGTGATTGGTCCAAGGAAAAGTGTGCAGCCTCATTGTTGATGGAGGTAGTTGTGTGAATGCTGCGAGTGAAACCCTGGTCAAGAAGTTGGGATTGAAGGTTCAGAAGCATCCCAAACCTTACCGGCTAAAATGGCTGAATGAATAGGGCACCATGAAGGTCTCAAGTCAAGTCCTTATTCCCTTAGCCATTGGGAGATATGAAGATGAAGTCTTGTGTGATGTGTTGCCTATGGAAGCTGGTCACATACTTCTTGGAAGACCCTGGAAATCTGATCGCCGAGTTATCCATGATGGCTTCACCAACAAGCACTCCTTTGAGTTCAAGGGACGCAAGACCACTCTGGTTCCCTTGACACCTAATGAAGTTCAACAAGATCAGGTTCAACTCCAAAAAAGAAGGAGATTGATCTAAAATCGGCTGGAACTAAGCAGTCACACTTCTATGCTAACATGGGTGATATCAAAAGAACTCTCCATTCTCAACAATCTGCTATCTTACTTGTGTTTAAAGAAACTCTTTTGAACCTAACAGATTCTACACCGGTGTATTCGAGTGAAATGGTTTCTCTTTTTCAGGAGTTTCAAGATGTATTTCCAGACGACAATCCCATTGGTTTACCACCTTTGAGAGGGATTGAGCACCAGATAGACTTTGTTCCAGGATCTACACTTCCAAACCGTCCAGCATACAGAACCAACCCGGTTGAGACCAAGGAGTTGCAAAGACAAGTAGAGGAACTCATGGAGAAGGGCTATATCCGAGAGAGTTTGAGCCCATGTGCTGTACCAGTGCTCCTAGTGCCTAAGAAGGATGGTACATGGCGAATGTGTGTTGATTGTAGATCAATCAACAACATCACAGTGAAGTATCGCCATCCTATCCCTAGACTTGATGATATGCTTGATGAATTGCATGGTTCTTGCATCTTTTCTAAGATAGATTTAAAAAGTGGTTATCATCAGATTAGGATGAAAGAAGGAGATGAATGGAAAACTGCATTCAAAACTAAACATGGATTATATGAGTGGTTGGTTATGCCATTTGGATTAACCAATGCACCTAGTACATTCATGAGGTTAATGAATCATGTTCTTAGGTCATTCATAGGCATTTCTGTTGTAGTATACTTTGATGACATCTTAGTATATAGCAAGAACTTAGAAGAACATCTAGAACATCTTAGGGTTGTCCTGAATGTTTTAAGAAATGAAAGGCTTTATGCCAACTTGAAGAAGTGCACCTTCTGCACGGATAACTTGGTTTTCCTAGGCTTTGTTGTGAGTGCAGATGGAGTTAAGGTCGATGAGGAGAAGATCAAAGCCATCAAAGACTGGCCGAGTCCAACCACAGTAGGAGAAGTGAGGAGTTTCCATGGGCTTGCTGGGTTCTATAGGCGATTTGTGAGAGACTTTAGCACCATTGCAGCTCCCTTGACTGAAGTGGTAAAGAAGGATGTTGGATTCAAGTGGGGAGAAGCACAAGAGAAGGCTTTCCAGAGCCTAAAAGAGAAGCTTACTCAATCACCTCTTCTTATGCTTCCTGACTTTACTAAAACGTTTGAAATAGAATGTGATGCCTCAGGAATTGGAATTGGTGCTGTACTGATGCAGGATAGGAAACCTATAGCCTACTTCAGTGAGAAGCTTGGAGGAGCCACTCTCAACTATGCAACCTATGACAAAGAGCTCTATGCCTTGGTGAGGGCATTACAAACGTGGCAACATTACTTGTGGCCCAAGGAGTTTGTCATACACACTGATCATGAGTCCCTAAAGTATCTAAAAGGGCAGAGTAAGCTTAGCAAGAGACACGCAAGGTGGGTTGAATTCATTGAGACCTTCCCATACGTGATCAAGTATAAACAAGGTAAGGAGAACATAGTTGCTGATGAACTATCTCGGAGGTATGTTCTCTTGACCACCCTAGATGCTAAGTTACTTGGTTTTGAGCAGATAAAAGATATGTATGTTACTGACCATGATTTCAAGGAAGCCTATGCTTCTTGTGAGAAGTTTGCTGCAGGGCATTACTTTAGGCTAGAATGCTACTTGTTTTATGATAATAGATTGTGTGTGCCTAACTGCTCTTTGAGAGATCTTTTTGTCAGGGAATCCCATGGGGGCAGTCTAATGGGACACTTTGGGATTGCCAAGACCTTAAAAGTTTTGCAGGATCACTTCTATTGGCCGCCTATGAAGAGAGATGTGGAGAGAATCTGTGGGAGGTGTGCTACTTGCAAGCATGCCAAGTCCCAAGTCCAATCCCAGGATGAACCTGATTTGAGGACAAATCCTTTTCAAGAGGGAGGGGATGATGTGATCATGGACCGGATCACTACGGAGAACAAGGAGAGTCTAGATGAGCCACATGAAGCCACATTGCACCAGCAGCCTGGTGATGATGCTCTAGCCATTCCTGAAGGTCCCATGACTCGTTCCAGAGTCAAGAAGTTTAAAGAGAATGTTGTTGGATTTCTCACTTCACATCCACAACAATAAATTCTTGGACAAGGTCTGATCCGAGATGTCTTGATCACAATTCAAGCCATCTCTACATCAAGCTGAGTTAGTGTCTAGGCAAGACATGGGGTGCGTGCTCTTTTCCTTGCTTTTGGTTTTGTCCCACGAGGTTTTCCGGAGGAAGGTTTTTAACGAGGCCACAACTTGTCTTCACATCACTTAGGCCCTATCTCGGTCCAAGTCTAAAATAAGTTTACATTTTTATGTTATTTTAAGCTTATGTTAAAGTTAAACTATAGTTTCCATTTTGCTTATTTCCGAAACCCTAGAGAGCATGTTCTCGGTTTCTCTTTATTTAAAGGGTCTCTAAACCCTATTGTAAGCGGTCCATCTTTTAATCAACAAGTTATCTTTCACTTTGACGGCTCTCTCTCTAGAAAGTGTGTCGAGTTCTGGTGTGTAATATCCAGAGACCTAAGGGTGTCTAAATTGGTGTGTCATATCCGATTTGTTCATCTAGGAGTATCAAGAGATCATCCATCCCTCTTGTGTCACCATTCAATCCACAAACCTTGAAGAACTTGAGTCTCTGATTTGTTCTTGCAAGGATCTATCCATTCCCATCAACCAAAGAGCATCCTAGGGACGCATCAGTTCATCATCACTCAAGCACTTGTTCTCTGAAAACTTTCACGGTATCAGAGCCAGGTTGCTCAGTCTCCTGGTGAAGCTTTTGTTCCAGTCACAAGCTCAAAATTTCTCTCCTTTACAGATCTAGTTCATCCGGATCTAAATACCTCACCTTTGAAGACAAAGAAGACAGTTTAGCTCATATCCGACCTCAAGATGGAGTCCTCCAGAGCCATTGTCATTCCAGTCACCCTCAAAGGTCCCAACTACCTTCTCTGGTCACGCCTGGTGAAGACAGCCCTTGGTGGAAAGGGATTATGGAGCCATTGCATCTCAGGTGCTCCAAACTCCTCAAACGCTGTCGCCTCTCAAGAGAGTTCATCCAGTGGTGATACTGGCTCTCTTACTGTCTCGGAAGAGAAGTGGCAGCAAGATGACTACCTGGTCTTGACCTTTCTCCAAAGCTCCTTAGAAAGATCTATCCTTGAAGCCTACTCCTACTGTGAGAGTGCTAAAGAGCTTTGAGAAACCTTAAACATGATCTATGGTAAAAACTCTAACCTCAGCCGAGTCTTTGAAATCAAGAGAGCCATCAACAACCTGTCCCAAGAGAATGAGGAGTTCACGGTTCATCTGGGAAAGTTCAGAGCCCTTTGGTCTGAACTAGAGATGCTTGAGACCTCAATCTATTGACCCCGAGGTGTTGAATGAAAGAAGGGAGCAAGACAAGGTGTTTGGTCTGCTCTTGACCCTCAGTCCTTCCTTCAATGACCTTATCAAGCATATCCTAAGGTCTGAGAAGCTTCCCACGCTTGAGAGGTGTGTTCCCAAGTCCAAAAGGAGAAAGGTTCACACGGGTTGTTTGAAGCAAATGAGAGTCCTCTCCTCGCTTCACAAGCTGAAGCTGATCCTCAGTCCAACAAGGCGACTTACAAGAGGGAGGATAGGAGGGGTCTTAAGTGCGAACACTGCAAGAGGGATGTGTTGGAATGAACAAACAAAGCTGGAGTTGATGAAGAGACCAAGCAAATCAGGAGCAAGCAAATCAAGCATCTGGAACAAGCAGATTTGAATCTGTACGAACAGTCTTGCTCCACAAGCAACTCATCTTGCCCTAACTTACCTTGAAAGGCAAGAAAGGAGTTGGGGAGACTTAATATGGACGTTGGTAGCCTCCAGAAGTAAAGGGAATCAAGTTTGAATGGAATTACTCAGTTCTGGTTTGATTTGGACAAGTAGAAGTCACATGGGTGCTTTGGAGAAGCAGCTGGACCTGTCACTATCACACCAAGCTGAATGTGCCCTCTTCCTCCAGTCACTTTCTCTTCCTCTGGACGTGCCAGACTGTCCATGCCACAGCCTGCTCCACACCAGTCTGTCTCAACCAGCTCTGAACTTC
The DNA here is from genome assembly GCA_905132765.1 of Moricandia arvensis. Classification (NCBI taxonomy): domain Eukaryota; kingdom Viridiplantae; phylum Streptophyta; class Magnoliopsida; order Brassicales; family Brassicaceae; genus Moricandia; species Moricandia arvensis. The sequence continues at coordinate 16,524 of CAJHQP010008232.1, forward strand.
ATTTCATAATAGTATTTTAATTTCACTGTTTTATTGTTAGTTTAATGTTGTTGTTTTGTTTAGTAAGTTGGCTATAAAGCCCCCTACATGTACCCACGAAATTCCTAAGGAGAGTTGAGCCTCCTCCTTCACTTATTCTCTGGTTCACAATCTCTCATACTCTCATACTCTCTGAAGTGATAAGTTAGCTCTTTCCTTCAACAAATCTCTGGTTACTTTATTCTCTCAGTCTCTTATTCTCACAAACTCTCAAATACTCTTACTCTTAATTTCGTCCATCCTTCATTGTCTCTGGTCCATACTAAACCAGAAGATCACAAACACTCTCTATAATCCCATCATTCTCACTTAAACTCTCAAAAACACCCTCCCTTTGATTCTCAGTCTTTCTGGTCTAAACTAAACCAGAAGCTGATTCTCTTCACCAAAATCATTCTCCATTTCATTCTCACCATTTTCTCTCTATTCTCACATGGTATCAGAGCCTACAAGCTTCTGAAAACCTTTCTTACTTCCGCAAATGAATCTCTGTTTAAATTTTTCTTCAAAATCTGCTTGGTTACATCCTTTTATCCTCTGGTACAAAGGTCTTCCAGGAGGGAAGAACCTCACCAGAACCCAAGATAAAGGAGTATTTCATTCTCTGGAACTCAAGAAACCTTCAGCTCAGTTCATCAAGCTTCATCAAATTCCAGTTTCAAATCCAGTCTCTTGCAAAACCAGTAGGAACACTCTATTGTCTACTGGTCCAAAACTCTTCAAGATGGAGAACACAAAAGAAATGGTGACTCCAGAGACTGCAAGGGGTCCAAAGAAGAAACAAAACCACATCCTCTGGTCCAAAATGCTGAAGAAAATCCATGGGAGAAACCATTCTTGGAGCAAGGTCACTGAAAAGGCTTCAAAGCTATGCTGTTCAAACTATTCTCTAGCCAACAAAGCTGAAGCTCACTCTCTGGTCCCCAAGAACCACGATCAGCAAGAAGACATGAGGCGTTTGAAGTGTCTCCTTGACCAGAAGGAGAGAATCATCAAGAAGAGGTGTTGGATATTCAATCCACACCTCAAACAACTTCAGTTTCACTAAGCCCCATGGGGCTGGAGGTTCAAGAAACGAGCTCAGATTCTTGATAAGCTGTGCCTCCTTAAAATAAAGAGCAAGAAGCCCATGTGTTCAGAGCCTACAGAAGTATATTCCTGACCATGGAGAGATTGCCCACTTCCCAACAACACTTTGGACACTGATTGTGTCCATTAACTCCCAAGATGGTAGAGAGGAAGATTGGTATTGTGGAGAGATTGCTCAAGAGGTCTTACCTGAAGCCAAGAGGGTGAACAGGAGGTTCCTCAAGAGAGAAAGGCCACAATTCAAGACAAGAGGGCTGTGGTCTCAAGGTGTTGGCTTTCATTGGCTCTCAACTTCAAGCTTGGCCATATACTCTCATTCTCTGGTCAAGCTTGAGGAGGGGTGTTTATGAGAAGCCAATGACCCATTGTTGGAGCTGAAGCAAAGGAAAAAGTGAAGTTGACCAGGGATATACTTGGCTGAGCAAAGAGAAGGCAGTTCACTGGAAAGATGGCAGCTAACTCTTTGCAAAGTCCCCCTATCAAGTCAGTTCTACAAGTCACGTTGCAAGGCCATTCTGAAGAAGGATGAAGTGAGGGATTCAAGTGAAAGCCAGGAGGGCAGACACTCCTCATTATCATCCCAAAGACATGTTGGATTGATCTCAACCCAAGAAGAAGGAAAGAAGCCAGAAGCAAGGGGGAGACAAGCTGTGAATTAAGAAGAAGGTTCAAGAGGAACCATTTGAAGTGTGAAGCAAGGAAAGGGCGTGCCTTACTTGCAAATAAAGATGCCCAAAAGAAGACTGGATTGCTTCTAGTCTTTTTCCCTATAAATAGGTTTTTAATGAGGCAAGTAATCTCAGTTCCAAGCTTGCCCAAGGATTCCTATGGTTAAGCTTGAGGGGGAGTGTTGGAATGAACAAACAAAGCTGGAGTTGATGAAGAGACCAAGCAAATCAGGAGCAAGCAAATCAAGCATCTGGAACAAGCAGATTTGAATCTGTACGTACAGTCTTGCTCCACAAGCAACTCATCTTGCCCTAACTTACCTTGAAAGGCAAGAAAGGAGTTGGGGAGACTTAATATGGACGTTGGTAGCCTCCAGAAGTAAAGGGAATCAAGTTTGAATGGAATTACTCAGTTCTGGTTTGATTTGGACAAGTAGAAGTCACATGGGTGCTTTGGAGAAGCAGCTGGACCTGTCACTATCACACCAAGCTGAATGTGCCCTCTTCCTCCAGTCACTTTCTCTTCCTCTGGACGTGCCAGACTGTCCATGCCACAGCCTGCTCCACACCAGTCTGTCTCAACCAGCTCTGAACTTCATTTCATAATAGTATTTTAATTTCACTGTTTTATTGTTAGTTTAATGTTGTTGTTTTGTCTAGTAACTTGGCTATAAAGCCCCCTACATGTACCCACGAAATTCCTAAGGAGAGTTGAGCCTCCTCCTTCACTTATTCTCTGGTTCACAATCTCTCATACTCTCATACTCTCTGAAGTGATAAGTTAACTCTTTCCTTCAACAAATCTCTGGTTACTTTATTCTCTCAGTCTCTTATTCTCACAAACTCTCAAATACTCTTACTCTTAATTTCGTCCATCCTTCATTGTCTCTGGTCCATCCTAAACCAGAAGATCACAAACACTCTCTATAATCCCATCATTCTCACTTAAACTCTCAAAAACACCCTCCCTTTGATTCTCAGTCTTTCTGGTCCAAACTAAACCAGAAGCTGATTCTCTTCACCAAAATCATTCTCCATTTCATTCTCACCATTTTCTCTCTATTCTCACCATTTAAAAAAAAAAATGATAACATTTCTAAACTAAGAAAGATAATAACTTTATTGAAGAGAAAGATAGCTCATTGAGCTTTATTGATAGATTAGGAAACTAAAGAGAGAAAGACTTGAGATTGTCACCAAGATAAAGAAGGTTTGGATTGATTGATAAAATGTCAAAGACAAGGGCTGCTCATGCAGCCAAAGTTATCTATTACATGAAACAGAACACAATTTATAAAAGAAGATATCTTGCTAGAAACCCTATCATATATAGATTTTGGGCCTGACTTTATAAAATTGGGCTTGTTCTCTATTACTCCCCCGCAAACTTAGCATCGGTGAAAACCAAGAGACTGAGTTTGAATGCAAATGAAGATGGCTTGGAATGAGCATAAGTCAATGAAGTAGGATGCTTGTGATGTTGGCAAATGGCTCTACTCACCATTGTAGACAAACATTAGTGTGAGATGTATTCAGGTCTATACTTGGAGAGTATCACATGGCTTCACTCAGAGGTTTCTTTGAACTTGGAGAGCTTAGTTGATCTCCCTCAGAGGTATAATTGTGACCTATTTATCTCACTATGAATCTAGGTTTCTTTTTACCTATTTCATTCTTCTAATATGTCTCATGCAAAACTCTCTTTCCACACCTACTAAATAAAGCTATAATCACTCTCTGCTTCCCATCAATATACCACCAAAATTCTGCCACTAAACAATCTAACTTTCTTGTTGACATTTCAGCGAGCACCTTGTGTGCATTAACACTAAAACCAGATACTTGCATCCAAAACCATACGTAACAAACCCAAGCCAGCCAATTTCATCATAGCTTCTGTTCCAAAGATACCTTAACCCAAAAATCTAAACCAACCAGCAACTCATCATCAAATTCTTCTCAATCTACCAAACAACCAATCACTTGTTCTGTCACAGAGAAAAGGACATATACATACCATTGATAAACATATTTCATGAGATGACGTGCTCCTTAAGGTCACGTGCGGTTTGCTGAGTTTAGATAGGGACACTGTGGACACGGACTGGAACCATATAGATGATGTCCTTGTAGTACTCGACAGTGAAAGCTTGTAGTGAAAATCACAGTGTTGTAAGTGAAGCTAGATTCTTGGTTCTTTGCTTGGATCAAGAAAACTGAGAACATTTGAGCTGCTCCACTTGAATAAAGCTTTGACCTTTAATTATGATGTAAGAAACACACACAGGGAAGACGTGTCTAGGACTGGACATCATCAGCTTCTTCATCGGAGGACTTGGACTCTTTTTTAGATGAACCAAACTCTTCTTCTTCACTGGATTCTCCATCTTGTAAACCCATAGATCCAAGGATTTACTCCCTGGTGTTCTGATACCATGATAACATTTCTAAACTAAGAAAGATAATAACTTTATTGAAGAGAAATATAGCTCATTGAGCTTTATTGATAGATTAGGAAACTAAAGAGAGAAAGACTTGAGATTGTCACCAAGATAAAGAAGGTTTGGATTGATTGATAAAATGTCAAAGACAAGGGCTGCTCATGCAGCCAAAGTTATCTATTACATGAAACAGAACACAATTTATAAAAGAAGATATCTTGCTAGAAACCCTATCATATATAGATTTTGGGCCTGACTTTATAAAATTGGGTTTGTTCTCTATTAGGATGGACACACCAAGGAGAGGTGTTGGGTGTTTAACCCACATCTCAAACCTGCCAAGTTCAAATGAGCCGTGTCCATGGAGGTTCAAGGAATCAGCTCAGATTCCTTGGGTTGTAAGCAAACCTCCTAAACCCTTAATAAGAGCTTGTGTCTTTGTTTAGTTGTGCATTGAGTGGTGTTTGTGTCCCAGGATCTCCTGGCTTGTTTATTGCAATATAGTGTGTTTCTGGTCGCTTTTGTCATAGCTTATCCATCATGGTTGTCTTGAAGCATTTAGAAGTTGTCTAAGCTCTTGTTTCATGGTTTTGATAATCTGTTTTGCATAAGCATATCTCTTTCTGTCTAAGTTCAATCCGGTTGCATACTGGTTCTAATGCCTTTGTTTAATCCATCAGTGTTTGTCTTGCATCATTTAGAAGCTGTCTAGGTTGCTTGCATCATTGGTTTTGATTGGAACGGGTGTGCATAGTCTCTTATAGCTCTTGGATTGAACCTATTGCATTCATATAGTATTGCTTAAGTTGTTGCATACATCTAATGCTGCATGAAGTTAAAAGCCTAAAGTGTCAGTGTATTGTTGGAAGCATACATTGCTCTTTAGAGATTGAAATGTGCTTGATCTTGTTCTTGTGATTAGCTTGTTTCAAGATCATAGCTTGTTGAGGCATTGGAGATCAAACCGGATATGTGATCTTGGTTTGGTCCCAATGGGATGATCTAATCTTGCATTGAGTTGTGGTGATGTTAGGTATACAAGAAGTACAGTGACAAACCAAACCAAGATGACAAGATACTGATCTAATGCCATTGCATATCATCACTGGACGAGTCAGTCCACAAACTAAAGGAAGTGTAGTGTGATTGAATATGCAATGAGAGGATGATGCCATTGTATGATACCACATGGACGTGTCAGTCCCAAAGTCTACAAGAAGTGTAGAGTGGGTTATCATACAATGAGAGACTACCTTGTGAGGGCTCTTAAGGTGATTCAAACACCATTTGTTTCTGGTATAAGGAAGAGAGCCAAGACTCACAAGGGTTAGGACATCAAGTCTTGTAAAGACTGATGGTTCCTTAAGACCATGGAACTGTATACACTAATCTCACAAGCTTAGCTCCTCCCATAGTCTCGGAGTTAAGCTTGAGGGGGAGTCTAAATATACATGATCCATGGTCCAGTATCAAGCCGTGCAAGGACTTCAACAAAGGATCATCTAACCGGGTCTAGGCAGTAGCATGTCTATACAAAGAGACTGTTCGGAGCAGTCTTGGTTGTGTGTCCATGAAAGCTCAGTTTCAATGCGGCCTCTGTGGTGAGGTGACTGAAAAATGAGGCTGAAGGTTCCACAAAACCTCCCATCAGAGTTGGTGTTGCCATGAAGAGATTGCAACCGGCCAAGTGTGAGGGATTCAAGTGACAAGGCAGTCACTCCTCATCTAAACAAAAGGGAAGTAACTTGAACTTAATCTAGTACAAGTCATTCATCATTTCTTCTTAAACTCGAAATGGTTCTTAAAATGCTTGAATAGACTGGTTCTGATGGTTATGGTTAAATGGAATAAGTTCAAGTTCTTGAGCCTTAGTTGAAACCATCATTGTTATATTGCTCCATTTAGAAGATTGTCTAAGTTGCTAGAATCTTTGGTTTTGTTTAAACTTTGAGCCTTGCCTAAGTTTCTTATTCTTGTGGATGTCTTTGATAAGTACTGATGCACCTTTGGGATAATGTATCAGGTATCATTACCAGTGCTTGAGCCTCACAGAAGATGATCATGGTCGTTTCCTAGCTTCTCTAACGTGGCCTTGAAGTCAGTTGAGAGGGGGAGACCCAAACCGAGTCTATGAAGAGGTCAAGCCGAATTCTATGAGTGTGCAAGCCTTGTGTTGTTGGCTGCACGAGTTTAGGCCACGAACCAGAGTCCTTTGTGTCCAACCACACTGGTTCTAAGGCACAAAGGCTCAATGGCCAATCCCTAGGCCTTGAAAGAACTTACTCTTTCCTTGCCAAGGTTTTATCCCTAAGGAGGGTTTTCTTTGGTAAAGTTTTAACGAAGAGGGACTTCAGGGTTCCAAGCTTGACTCAGGATCTATAGAGTCAAGCTTGAGGGGAAGTGTTAACCTGAAGTGATAAACCATCTCACTAAAGGTTAATGTGCAAAGCTTGGGCAAAACCCACTTAGAGACTGATCAAGGTCTAAGGAGGGTCCAGAAGTGATATGGGCACGGATAGCACCCTTCTCAGCCTGGTTGGATAGAGGAAAAGTATCAAGCTTTGATGGATGGAATGGTGATGAGAATGGAATGAGTTTGGCGGATGGAATGGGATGAGAGTATAGCAGGCTTTGCTTGCACTTGAAACGGATTGATGGAGGGTGGAAGAATAACAAATGGTCGTGTAACCAACTTGCTATCTCACTGGATGGAGGATGGCGTGAAGATGGAGAGTGGATTCAAGCTGCTTGTTCGTATAAACAACTCAACAAGGACAAGGGAGGGAGATGGAGTGAATAAATTGAAGAACTCAATCAGATGGATCGAAAGTCGCCACAAACTCTATGGAATGAGCTTGATAAGACTAGGTTGCTCTCAATGCTGCTTCTCACACACACGGAAAGACTTAGTGTTTTGCTAGGGGGCAAACTGACTCATATATTTCATAAGAGGTTAAAGAATACAAGGCTGCTTATAGGGGCTTATATACTCGCCGATGCAGCTATGCCCTTCTAGGGGTCTTTGAAGCAAATTTATTACATGACTCAATCTTAGGACCTAATGAAAGCTGATGCGTCCCTAGGATGCTCTTTGGTTGATGGGAATGGATAGATCCTTGCAAGAACGAATCAGAGACTCAAGTTCTTCAAGGTTGTGGATCGATTGGTGACACAAGAGGGATGATAAGGTCTCTTGATACTCCTAGATGAATAACTCGGATATAACACACCAAGCAAACACCCTTAGGGTCCTGGATACTACACACCAAAAGAAACTCGACAACTTGTCTTAGAGAGAGAGCCGTCAAGGAGAAAGATAAGTCGTTGATTAAAAGATGGATGAGTACAATAGGGTTTAGAGACCCATTTAAATAAGGAGAAACCGAGAACATGATCTCTAGGGTTTCGGAAATAAGTAAAAAGGAAACTATACTTTAAGTTTAACATAAGCTTTAAAATGAAATAAAATGTAAACTTCTTTAGCCTTGGACCGAGATAGGGCCTAAGCGATGTGAAGACAAGTTGTGGCCTCGTTAAAAACCTTCCTCCGGAAAACCTCGTGGGACAAAACCAAAAGCAAGGAAAAGAGCATGCACCCCATGTCTTGCCTAGACACAAACTCAGCTTGATGTAGAGATGGCTTGAATGGTGATCAAGGCATCTCGGATCAGACCTTGTCCAAGACTTTCTTGTTGTGGATGTGAAGTGAGTAATCCAACAACATTCTCTTTAAGCTTCTTGACTCTGGAACGAGTCATGGGACCTTCAGGAATGGCTAGAGCATCATCACCAGGCTGCTGGTGCAATGTGGCTTCATCTGGCTCATCTAGACTCTCCTTGTTCTCCTTAGTGATCGAGTCCATGATCACATCAAAAGCTTAGGCTAAACAATGCCTGGACTCTTTATTCGAAATTAACTAAAAAGGAAACAAAATACTGCAAGAAAATATGATTTGGTTAGTCAAAATATCAAGCATATAATTTAGACTCTTACCTTTGTTTGTGAGGCACCTCTTGATGGTTTTTAAATTGACTAGCCGTTGGAGAAGAGCCAAGCTTGAAGTGTAGTCATTTTGGGGCTTGTCTCTTACTCCTAAACTCACCGTTTCACTTAAGGGGAGCGATGGTGAATAAGGAAACCATCTCTTTATGTGGGAGGATTGACCATAGAATAGCATCATCTTTTGGACCGACTTGTATAGCATAATGTTGAGTCTTTGTTGCCTCCGATCCGGAAATGGAGTGCTTGTCTAGACGGTTTGTGATGTCATCTAAGTTGGGGTTGATATTAGCCTTGGCAAACAATCCTTCAATGGCTTCACAGAAGCTTGCAATCACCCCTTTGGTTCCTGATCTTGTTCTTGGTGCTTGTCTTAGGGTTGGGATGTTGATGTCTGGTTCTATGTCCTCATCATTCTCTCCCTCTTGAGAAGGTTCTGACCTCAGAACAGTTTCATCTGCATGAAAATAAGATAGATCAGACACATTGAATGTAGAACATACATTTAACTCACCTGGCAGCTCCAGCTGGTATGCATTGTCATTGATCTTCTTCAGGACTTTGAAAGGACCATCTCCTCTAGGGGATAGCTTGGACTTCCTCTGGTTAGGGAACCTTTCTGATCTCATGTGTAACCAAACCCAATCTCCTGGTTCAAAAGAAACCTCCTTTCTGCCCTTATCAGCTTGCTTCTTGTTCAGCTCATTATGGTGCTCTAAGTTAGCCTTGACCTTCTCATGAATCTTCTGCATCAACTCGGCCTTAGTCTCTCCTTCTTGACTAATCATTTGGTCCTTGTGGGGAATAGGTAGGAGATCCAGAGGTGTTGTTGGTTTAAACCCATACACAATCTCAAAAGGTGATAGCTTAGTAGCAGAATGTGGAACTCGGTTGTAAGCAAACTCAATGAAAGGTAGACAATCAAGCCAATTCCTCAAGTTCTTACCAACTGTGGCTCTTAGTAGAGTGGAGACTGTGCGGTTCACAGCCTCAGTTTGACCATCAGTCTGTGGATGGAAGGTTGTGGAGAAGAGTAGCTTAGTTCCCAGCTTCCTCCAAAGTGTTCTCCAAAAGTGGTTCAAGAACTTGGTGTCTCGGTCAGAAACAATGGTTCTAGGGATGCCATGAAGCTTCACCACTTCCTTGAAGAATAAGTCATCAGTTTGGGATGCATCATTGGTTTTGTTGCAAGGAATGAAGTGTGCCATCTTAGAGAACCTGTCTACTACCACAAAGATGGAATCCTTGTTTCTGATCTTTGGCAATCCTAGGACGAAATCCATTGAAATGTCTACCCAAGGTAGGTCAGGAATAGGCAAAGGAATTTATAATCCATGAGGATGTAACCTGGATTTTGCTTTGAGGCAAATGATGCACCTTGCACAGAACCTCTCTACATCTCTTCTCAAGTGTGGCCAGAAGAAATGCTCAGCTACAATGCTGAGAGTCTTATCTCGGCCAAAATGTCCCATGAGTCCTCCTCCATGTGCCTCTCTCAAGATCAGATCACGCATTGATCCTTGTGGAATACATAGCCTCTTGTCCCTGAAAAGGAACTCGTCTTGCTTAAAGAAGGACCCAAATGCTCCTTGTCTACATTGCTTGTAGATGTCTCCAAAGTCAGGATCCTCTCCATACTGATCCTTGATGTGTTCAAAACCTATAACCTTAGCCTCCATCAGGGAAATAAGTGCATGTCTCCTGGATAAGGCGTCAACTACAATGTTCTCCTTCCCCTTCTTGTACTTGATCACATAGGGGAATGATTCTACAAACTCTAACAAACGAGCATGTCTCTTCTTCAAAGTGTTTTGTTCCCTCAGATACTTGAGTGTCTCATGGTCAGTGTGGATCACAAAATCCTTGGATAAGAGGTAGTGTTGCCAAGTTTCTAGTGACCTCACTAGAGCATACAACTCCTTCTCATAGGTAGGGTAGTTGAGGGTTGCTCCATGTAGCTTCTAACTGAAGAATGCTACTGGTTTTCCTCCTTGAATTAACACGGCTCCCACACCTGTTCCTGAGGTATCACATTCAATCTCAAAAGTTTTGTCAAAGTTAGGCAAAACCAAAACAGGAGCATTAGTTAAGCTGGTTTTAAGTTTTTGAAAAGCTTCTTCCTGTTCAGTTCCCCCATTTGAAGGCAACATCCTTCTAGATCACTGATGTCAGTGGGGCTGCTATGGTGCTGAAGTCTTTGAGAAACCTCCTATAGAAACTGGCCAAACCATGGAAACTCCTCACATGGCCGATGGTAGTTGGGGTAGGCCAATCCTGCACTGCTTTGATCTTCTCCTCATCTACTTTCAATCCCTGTGAACTAACAACAAAGCCTAGGAATACTAGTTGATCAGTGCAAAAGGTACACTTCTTAAGGTTAGCATATAGATGTTCTAGGCGCAGTGTTTCCAAAACCTTTTCAAGATGTTTAAGATGATCTTTTAAGCTAGTGCTATAGATCAAAATATCATCAAAGTAAACAACTACAAACTTACAGATGTATGCCCTTAAGACATGGTTCATAAGGCGCATGAAGGTGCTTGGGGCATTGGTGAGACCAAATGGCATGACTAGCCACTCATAGAGTCCCCTTTTGGTTTTAAAGGCAGTTTTCCACTCATCACCTTCCTTCATTCTAACCTGGTGATAACCACTTCAGGTCTATCTTGGAGAAGATAGTGGCACCACTGAGCTCATCAAGCATGTCATCAAGTCTTGGTATTGGGTGTCTATACTTGATGGTTATGTTGTTGATGGCACGGCAGTCTACACACATCCTTCAAGTCCCATCTTTCTTTGGCACCAATAGAACAGGAACAGCACAAGGGCTTAGACTTTCCCTGATGTATCCCTTATCCATCAAGTCTTGCTCCTGCTTCTCTAGTTCTTTGGCTTCCTCCGGGTTCACCCTATAGGCTGGGTGGTTTGGCAATGGAGCTCCGGGAATGAGGTCAATCTGGTGTTCTATGCCTCTAATAGGTGGTAAACCAGTGGGTATGTCTTCCAGGAATATGTCTTGGAACTTCTCAATGAGTTGAACTACTGATTGGGGAAGTTCTTGTTCCTCATAACCTGTCAACACACCTTCCTTAAAGATCATTAGTAGCACCTGTGTTTTGCACTCTAATGATTCTAAAACTTGTTGGGAAGTGATGTAAAGGTTAGTCTTACTTGCCTTGTTACCTTTGTCCATCTCCTTTTGCATGTCTAGGTGATGCGTCCCTAGGATGCTCTTTGGTTGATGGGGATGGATAGATCCTTGCAAGAACGAATCAGAGACTCAAGTT
>CAJHQP010008233.1:0-28018 GCA_905132765.1 Moricandia arvensis
ATACTTTGATAGCTTAGTCTTGTATCACTTCAGCCATGTTTTGGATAGGAAAGAGAACACCCACACCTCTGATTTCTCCTCTTGATGTAGTTGGTCGAACAAAGAATCTTCTCGGTCAAAATTAGCTGATTCCGGTTCAGTTTCTCTAATATCTTGAGTAGCTGTGACTGAGGTAAGCTGAGTGGCTGTCTATCTTTTTTGATCCACCTCCTTGAACAATCACTTCCATTTCTCTAAGTTCTAAAGACTTGCTTCTTCTATGGCTGAAATAATCTGCACAAAAAGATTTGATGATTCTGGTTCAGCAACTTTGATTTATTGAATGGTAGCGACTGCTGTAGGAGGGTAGATTACATCATACCACAAGGCCCATGAAATATCTGACCTGGTCCATTTAACTCCAAGTCGCCCATCAAGGATCGGCTCACGGCTCAAGGCGCGTAGTCTGCACATACCCCACTGCGGACTGCTTTTAGCCGACGAACACAATTTAGTCGGCTCGCGGGTCGACTAAACAACGACTCGACGATGCAGACAGCCAGCCCACTTGGTCGAAGCCCACCTAGACGAGTCGACCTAGGGCATCTTTCTGAGAGAACGTCTATAAAACCGGAGGAGGAAGCAAAGGAAAGGAGGACAAACTGAAGACGACTAGAACTAGGGTTTATACTTGTGGTCTTCTTGCCAACTTACTTTCCGTTTTGTATACCGCCGGAGACTTAATCATTCGCCGTTTCTCTCAAGTACTAATATCTTCTCTTGTAAACCATTGTTGATTGAATAAAACGCCTTTATCACACCCACAATCGAGTTAGGTCCAAACTGAGCAAGTCGACCGAACTCAGATCCAACAATTGGCGCCCACCGTGGGGGCTCTGACAAAGTAGCGTTAACAAATCAGTCATGAGCGAAGAACACACCAACGTCGCCAACCAACAGACCACTGCGACCGACGAACCTCCCTCACTAACAGTCCTGATTGATACCATGTTGGCCCGTTTTGCCCAGCAGGACGAGATCCAAAAGGTAACCAACGAGCGCCTCGACACCCTGGCAGCCGCCCTCATTCCGGTTGACCCTACTTTCAGCAACCCTCCGACGGTCAGGCGGCAGCTCTTTAATACCAACCCTCAAGCCGGAGATGCCGAGCAAGCTGTCCCTAGAGCGGTTCTGACGAATGATGCTGTGACCCAAGCCCTCGGAGGCATAGACGCGGATCGTAAGATCATCGAGCTCCAGCTTTTTGTGAAAGACATAAACTCTAGGATCCACCGCGTGGTAACAGCCGCTCCAGAGATAGAGCACGTCCTTGAAGAAACCCTCCAGAACCCTTTTTCTCGAAAGATAACCTCCGTGCAACTGAGACCCTACAACGAGAAATTACGTGTCGAGCCCTACACGGGTACGAATTTGACATGTTCTCCGTTGATGCTGCTCAAGTCACTGACCTGTGGAAACTGTCTCAAAACTCCCACGAAAGCCTCAAAGACTTTATGGTCCGATTTAAAGAAATTATATCCAAGATCCACATCCTGGATAAACTGGCAGTTGAAGCCCTCTGCCATACCCTCCGGATAAACTTGCAGTTGAAGCCCTCTGCCATACCCTATGGATAAACTTCGACTTTTGAAAAGACCTCACTGCCAATCCGACTATATCCCTCTAGGATGCTCTGCACCGTTCCAAAAACTTTATCAGATTGGAAGACGAGAAGAAGGCCTTCTTCGGAAAGCAGAACGTCACAAGGAAGGATAGCCGAACAAACGACACTGCACCAGAGACGCGACACCACGCCAGCTTTAACAAGGCCGACAAGAAGAAGGGCATCATCTATGCCGTTTCAGAAAATGACCGGTCTGGGAATTTCGTTGTCCGGGAACCAAAGTGGAACATTTGGGAATGCACTCCTGATGAACGAGACTTGTCAAAATAGGCGATCACTTCGACATCGCAAACGTCAAGCTCATACGACAAAAACAAACGTTGCGCTTATCACAAAACGAATGGACACGATACCATGGAATGCAAGAAAATCCATGAAACCCTGGTGACGGGCTTCCTTAGTGGGAATGCAGAGATCGAACTGCCGAAGAAACCGAACAAAAACAAAAGCTGGAGTAAGAATAATGACGAGAAGAATAAATATCAAGGGAAGCCGCTGAACGACTCTTCGCAGGCAATTGAGGAAACCAGGCTGTCTCCAAAGGACGACTCGGCATCGGAGGACGAGAATCCACGTTCCCGATGAAAGATTCTGACCATCCGGACGAGACCCCCTTCCCCATCTTCCGACGTCGAGCAACTCGAAAACATTCCGGGGAACGATCTACGAACCCAACTTAAGCAAAAAGCGGAAATAGCTCTTTCTCGCGCAGCGCTGTCGTCCAAGGCCCCTTCTAGTACAGCCGATCTGCGGGACATAATTAAACGCTCCAAAGCAAGCAAACTAGCACCAGCGGACGCCAGACACCTGATCAATGCAAGTCTCTTATAAAAGCCCTTTGCTTCGCATGCTGATGACCCTGATGAACCTTGTGATTTTCGTAACAAACTGAACTCACACGTGGGAGACCTTCACATAAAGCCTTACCGATCAAAGTCGCCGTCGAAATCCAACAAGGAACCAGCCGACTTATGCGACTACGTTCAATCTTGAGCCGACCGAACAATTCAAATCTATTTCCTAAACGGATGAATGTCATCATGGGAGGATCTCCTCCATGCAATGACTCTGTGCGGTCAGTAAAAGACTACCGTCACAAATCACAATCAGCGGAACGCTGGCTGACAACTCCTGAGAATGATCCGTAGATCACTTTCTCCGCATTGGACGCAACGGGAATCCATATGTCGCATAACGACTTGCTGCTAGTCGAAATCGGTATCGCGGACTGCGAAGTGACCAAAGTATTGATCGACACCAGAAGCTCGGTCGACATGATTTTCAAAGGGACGTTGGATAAAATGGGCGTCGACTTCCAAATACTGAAGGCATCCACCCGAACCCTCATAGGATTCAACGGTTCCTCGGAGGCAATGATGGGTACCATTCAATTGGGTGTCCGCACTAAAGGGATCACTGAAAATGTTAAATTCTCCGTTATTGATGTCGAAGCTCCCTATAACACGATCCTCGGGACTCCATGGATCCACTCGTTGAAATCCGTCCCTTCAACTTACCACCAGTGTGTAAAATTCCCTTGGACCGACGGCATGATAATGACACTTCGCGGCGACCAACGTGCAGCTCAGGACCTCCTCATCGCCGAGGTCAAGTTCCTATAGTGAAACGCCTATATCTGCGCTGTGGCCAAACCTATTCAAAAAATCTTTCCGATGAAGGAAGAAGTCATTGAGGTCGACATCGACAGTAACGACGCGACTAAAATCATAAGAATCAGTGCTTTTCTCGACAACCCTGTCAAAACGGAGCTCATATCTTTTCTCGCCCAGAACGTCTCCACCTTTGCTTGGACAGTCTCGGATATGAAAGGGATCGACCCGGAGGTCACCACCCACAAACTAATTGTTGACCCAACATTCAAGCCGGTACGAAAAAAGAGGCGCAAGTTAGGTCCCAAACAAGCCAGAGCCAGAGCCGTGGCCGAGGAAGTCGATCGTCTGCTGGCCGCAGGATCAATCGCCAAAGTCCGTTACCCGGAGTGGATCGCCAACCCAGTCGTTGTCAAAAAGAAGATAGGTAAATGGCGCGTCTGTGTCGACATTACCGATCTGAATAAAGCATGCCCCAAGGATAGTTTTCCCCTCCCGCACATCGACCGACTAGTCGACGACCACATGCAACGAGCTCTTGACATTCATGGACGCCTTCTCTGGATATAACAAATCATGATGCACCCAGACGACCACGAGAAAAAATCCTTCAATACTGACCGCGGCATCTATTGCTACAACGTCATGCCGTTCGGCTTGAAGAATGCGGGAGAAACCTATCAGCGCCTAGTAAACCGGATGTTCGCCGAAAAGCTCGGGGTCACTATGGAGGTCTATATTGACGATATGCTCGTCGAGTCCCTGCGCGCCCCGACCACCTAAATCATTTGCGGGACTGTTTCGAGACGCTAAACCACTATGGCATGAAATTGAACCCGACCAAGTGCACTTTTGGCGTCACGTCTGGAGAATTCCTCAGCTACATAGTCACACAACGAGGAATCAAAGCCAACCCGAAACAAATCTCAGCCATACTTGAACTACCAAGCCCGAAGAATAGCTGAGAGGTCCAGCGATTAACGGGCCGCATCGCGACAGTCAACAGATTTATATCAAAATTGACGGACAAATGTTTACCGTTCTATGACCTACTTCGAGGAAATAAACGATTAGTATGGGATGAAAAGTGCGAAGAAGCATTCACTCAACTCAAGGAGTACCTCACAACACCACCCGTGCTAACAATGCCAGATCAGGGTGATATCCTGTACCTATACATCACCATCTCATCAGCCGTGGTCAGCAGTGTCTTAATCAAGGAAGATCGCGGCGAGCAAAAACCGAATTTCTACACAAGTAAGCGAATGACCGACCCAGAAACACGTTATTCGATACTTGAGAAACTGGTACTGGCCGTTATCACTTCGGCGAGAAAGCTCCGTCCATATTTCCAGTCGAATTCCATCGTTATCTTGACGAACCAAACTCTACGAATGATAATGCAGAACTCGAACCAGTTGGGTCGCCTCTCCATGTGGGTGATCGAGTTGAGCGAGTACGACGTCACCTTCAAGAGCCGGGCCACTGCGAAGTCCTAGGTACTCGCCGATTTCCTTATTGAACTAACTCCCGAGTTCGAGCACGACCTAGCGCTTCTGAGTAATAATTGGATCCTCCACGTTTATGGATCACCCACTAACAAAGGGTCCGGGGCAGGAGTATAGATGCAGTTGCCTACGGGGGAGCTTATCAGGCAATCCTTTAGTTTGGCTTCCCGACTTCTAATAATGGATCGTTGTTCTTCAGATCCAAACATATATCCCGATTCCTTGCATCAAACCAATTTGTCTCGATCCCATGACCAAAGAACCCTTGCTAAGTCGCTGGCGGTTGCCTCAAAACCGACTCTCAACACTCGTATCTCATGCATCTTGATTAGATAGAGTGGTTACAGTCGAGCCCAGTAACCACCCTCGTGACTCGGACCTATGATCCCTACATCCATGTTGAACCAATGCAGAGCATCCAACCCTTGCCTCCTAGCGGCGAGTCAAGCCATCCATGAACCGGGTATTCCTTCACGTCTAAATCAAACTCATGATATCAGACACGATCTCATCCCTCAATGGGTCGTACAATGTCACCCTTTATCACTCATGAACCAGCCTCCCTTGAACAGTTACAAGTCTCAGCCTTGAATAATTTAATCCGCAACCTTCCCTCTCTTCCTAGTGCTAATCTTTGTCCATGGCTGTGAAAGAAAGCTTTAGGCGTGTGTGGACCATCCATGAACCCAACCGTACCTAGACCATGGTTTGCTTTCCCTTTATTCTATAAATCAGATCTCTCCTTTTAAACCAGTCTCGGCCCTGGACAGTGCAGTCCGACCTTCTCTCTTATTTTCCTGGTTATTTTTGTGTGTATTCAAGCTGTGGAGGAAGCATGGGTTTCCCCCAACACCCACGATTTGCCTTCCTTTTATAGGAAAATGGGCAGTTTCTCTTCTAAGGTTCGCACCCCTTCAGTGTTGGGCCCAATAGTTGGCCTCGTCGAGTAGATCGAGCTCGGATTTCGTGGCTAACCGCATATCCAAATTAATAGGAGGGTGGTTACGAAGATCAAGAGGAGAGTGCGACTATAAAAGAGAGAAGGAGGAGAGCTAAAAGGAGCGCGCAAAACCCTACCAATACACGTAAGACCTACGACCTCGACCTCGATCTCTTTAGCTTATTGTTGTAATCTCTTTAAATCGATCTCACCTCCGAGTGTAGAAACATTGTTGTATACTTCTCATTGTTTCAATACAAAGTCCATTTTTGTCAACCAGAATCTGTTTGAGGACATCGCTGTGTTTTGAGGACATCGTTTGCCCACCTTTTTCAATCCTAGTTCATAATCAAACACTACCAAATACTTAGTGTGGGTTTTAGGATCCACATTTTGGCGCCGTCTGTGGGGAGAAACGATACACAAGAGTCCTCGCTAAGAACCCGATCTAAGGTTCCGAAGCACGAATATGGATCCCTCAGGAAACACCACACGATCAGCCAATTCGCGTCCTCTCAACGTCGATCTTACAGGATCCACGCCAGGAACCGGCACCACAACCACTGGAGATAACACGCAGCCGGCCGCTGGGGTCACCCCGAGTCAGATCCCACCGATAATCGACCCATCGAGACCATCGGTCCCAGATCGCACCGGATCCTGAGTCTGGATCCGAACCGGGATAGGCAGACTGACTTCGTAACACAGGGAAACATGCCGATCTCCCCGATGCCAATAGCACAGACCCGCGAAGAGATGAGCGAGATTCGTCGTATTGTAGCAGCCCTGATCGATCAGACACATAACCAGGAGATCGCTAACCAAGCTATCTTAGGGCGGTTGGAGCAGGCCGAGCGCGATCTCGCAAATCGGAGAAACGAAACCGCAGAGAATCTCGGCAATCGATCAGATACTGCGAACAGAACTCCAGATCTGCTGCGGCAAGCCCCAAGCGGGATAACCTCGCCGGATCTCTCCAGCAACAAATCTGTCAAATTCACGGGGGAAAGCTCGCAGCAACCACAACGATTTGGTTTCACCCAAAGAAGCCTGAGTTAAACCCATCTAGATGAGGTCCAAACCATAACCCAGGGGCGCCGCGAATTGTCCGATCCCCTTCAAGGAACCCGGACTTACCCACAAAGTACCCCGATTAAAAGATCGAGAACTAATCGAACAAATACTGACGAAATGCGGTTTCCAGGACCTGCATCAGGATTCTGGACCCCGGAGTTTCGACCGACCGAACCGCGGAATCCGGACTCTCTGGATATCGATGGGATTCCGAGACCGCAAGGTGAGGCCAAATCCCTCCAGAATTACATGGAGAGAAATGACACAGAACTCAAAAGAATAAAAGCCATCGTGCATACAACTACGAGTGCGGCGCCAGACATAGACGAAGTGCTCAAAGAGACAAGACGAACGCCCTTTACACATAAAATAAACAGTGTGAGGCTGCACGACGTTGGAAAGATTAAATTCCCAGAATATTGCGGGAACAGTGATCCAAGGGCCCACGTACGAGCATTCCGACTCTTGATATCACGAGCCCACCTTTCCGACAAAGAAAAAGAAGCCGGATACTGTCGTTTTCTTTGCCGAGAACCTTTTCGGATCCGCCTTAGAATGGTTTGCTGGCCTCAAAGGAAATTCGATCGACAACTTTGAACAACTAATCTCAGCCTTCTTGAAACAATACTCCGTCTTCATGGAGATAAGAGCAACTGAAGCGGACCTGTGGAACCTGAAGTAGGCACTATTCGAACCACAGAGGAAATACATCAACAAATTCAGAGAGATGACGGCTAAAATCGCTAATCTAAATGAAGCCGTAGCAATCGCGGCCCTGAAAAATGGGGTCTGGTTCTCCTCCAAATTCTGAGAGGAATTGGCGGTCCGACCTTCGTCCTCATTAGACGACGGTTTACACCGAGCATTGTATTTCGCGACCCACAAAGAGGAGGTCGCAGCGCTCAAAGAGCAGTACAGTGCAGACAAAAATAACGCGGCCAAGAAAATTCCGGTAAAAGAACAACCCACGAAAGGACATCACTCCTTCGCCGTCAACCATACCGGTCCTAACAGATCATCCTCCTTTGACCCTAGAAAATTTTGTACGTTTCACACCCGCAAAGGACATTAAACCGGGGAATGTCGAGCATCTTAGCGAAACAAGAGCGAGCAGGAGGATAACAGCGAGAACTCAGAGAGGGAAGAAGCCTCACCCACTCCGAAAAGCAATGGAAAAACGAAGGTCACCTCTAACAAAAGAGGAAGAGAAGCCGACGAATCACCTAGCTCCTCTCCCCCCGCACCAAAAAGAGGGTAGATATGATCTCTTGGGGAAGCACTCAAAGGAAATCCGATAACGGCTATCTAAAATGGAAGGCAAGCCCGAGCCTAAAACTTTACCCTGGATAACCATAACAATCACAGTACATGAGTCTTCGAACCCGCAAGAGACCACAACAGTCACCGCGACACCGCATTTTAACGGGTCCGAAGCTGCGAGACGTTTCGACATTGCCGCTAAAGAAGATCAAACCCGGAGGATGCCCCACATCAGGAAGCTCCTCGAAAAACCAAGAAAATACCCGAAAAAGCTGTGGGCTCAAGATAGCTCATCCTCGAAGAAGCACAACCTATCTAGGGCAGGAGTACTCAACACCTAACAAGAACTGGCGCTTTCCGTCTATGGAGGAGAAGGGAACCAAAAACAGAATCAAATTCATTTATGGCAGGTCAAAAATTTGTAACTCAGTCAACTCTATCAAAGCTCACCAAAGGAGAGCATAAAATAACACCGGAATCAAGGAGCCCCTAACCGGTCCTAATTACGAGATTACTTTTCACGAAAACAAAAAATCGAGCTCGATAAACCGCACGACGACGCCTTGGTCATTCGATTAGACGTCGGAGGATGCGAGCTCTCCAGAATAATGATAGACACCAGAAGTTCGGCCGACCTTCTATTTTATGACGCCTTCCTAAGAATGGGATTTACCAAAGCCCTCCTCAAGGAAGAACAAACTTATTTGATTGGTTTTGCCGGAGAGACGACATACTCCCTTGGATCGATCGAGCTGGCCGTTACAGCAGGGGAAGTGCGAAAGATTATAGATTTCATAGTAATCGATCGACCCGCTCCTTTCAATGCCATACTCGGAAGATCTTGTTTATATAGCATGAAAGCCGTTCCATCTACTTATCATCAATGCCTGAAGTTTCCAACCCCAAAAGGAATCGAAACCATACGAGGAAGCCAGAAGAGCGCAATAACGTACTATCTAACCAGCTTTATAACATTGGCTCGACTTCGACATAGTCCAGACAAAAATGATCATCTTGAAACGACCTCGTCCAGCCGAGGGAAATAATGGACCTACGGAAGGACTTGATCCCTCAAGAATGGTACGTAGGCAGTTCGAAACCCGAGTTTAGTTGCCCCAGACCAACAAAAGTTTCATTTTATCTTACGACTTAGAAGCAACATATACGATATAAGAAGCAACAAAGAAACCACTAACTACATCCTTTCTTTTGTTTCTTCTTACTCTAGAGTTGTAATTTCATACTTGCTCGGATCATAAATCACAATAAAATTAAGTCCACCGCTTCCAGTAGAAATTCATACTAATACAATTCGTCGTGCGATCCCGAGGCCCTGATCAAGATTTCGGACACGGCAAGTCCCGCCTTAAAAGAGCGGCTCTAATCTCGGGAAACTTACCTAATCCAACTCCGAACTAACGTTGGCAGCGATATCAATCGTATCCGAGCTAATGCCGCGAACGCAAAAGAAAAAGACCCATACATTATTTGAATTACCCAAAATCGAGTAGATCTCTCAAAGGAGATCCCCCTTTATTCCAAAAACATTAAAAGAGAAAAATAATGACTCGGTCCTACACGTCAAGCTCTCCCTCCTCATGACGAACATCTTGGTCGCCAAAAACCGTCTTTCAACTCATCTCCCTCGGACTACCTCTTCGCAAAGAACTCGTCTGGAAGATCCCCCGACAAATGGGGCAGATCCAGCTTCCCAATGGAGAAATCCAATACCGCATTGGCGTCCACTTCGGCTCCAAGCTCGATCTCTTTCGCGCGAAGACGAGCAAGCTTGTCTGAAGTTAACAAGTCGTTGTTCATAATCTCTTGGAGCAGATTGATGTTAGCCATAACCTCTCGGAGACGAGCCTCACTATCAGCAGCCACCTTCTTGCGCTCCCATTTTTCCTTTATAGACACCAAGACATCTAGATAGCTGTCAGCCATGGCTTTCTTCGCTTCATAAGACGCCCGACGGAGGCTCGCGGCATGTTCCGAGGAAACAGACTTAATCTGAGCCTCCAGACAAGACACCTTCTCAAGAGCCACCTTATTCTCGTTTCCAACTACTCGGAGGCGAGCTTCAAGCAAAGCTTCCTGGTGACCGAGCTTCTCGGCGGAGGCCAGCTGATCGACGTTCGCCCTTTCGCGATCCTGGGTCGCCTTCAATCTCGCCTTCAAACCCCTCATAACTTTCTTTATCTCAAAAAGCTCATCGGAGCGGGGGACATCCTGCAAACGTTTCTCCAGAGTCGCAGCAAAATCGTTGTTTTCCTCCATCGCATATTCAACAGAAGGAAAACAAACATAAAGACTAGCTTCGGAAAGTCGATTACAGCAGAAATCACTTACTTTGGCATGAGCAACAGCCATCTTGACATACGCATCTCTTTACGCCATGTTCCTCAGAGAAGGAAGAGGACACCCCGCAGGTTTGAAATGTCTAACCAGATGCGCAACGCTGTCCGGATCCTCAGTGATGGGACAGTCCTTCGAATGAGAAAATTGCCAATGGAAGGGTTTCGCCGCACCAGTATCTCCTAGAACATTAGACTTATGATCAGTACCTGAAGACTTCCCCTTCTTTAGAAGTCGATCACGACCATCAGGACCACTGGGGCTGCCAGAATTGCCACGGGCTGAAGGCTTAGTCTTCTTCCCTTCTTCATTTTTATCTTCCTCGACAGTCCAAGGAACAAAAAATTTATCCCTCAACACCTCGGTGAGAGCATCGGTAACATGCCAAGATCGGATCCTCTCGGATCCGACTCCGCTGGCTCTGCTTCGCGATTTCTCTGGTCCGCGAGAACTCACCCTCCTCTTTGTCGACATCTTCTTCACTAAGGGATCGACAATGTAAACGAAGTAGAAAACAAACAAAGATTTTATGCCCAATTTTGAAACAAACCTCAAGAGGATCCCGAATATTTTGATATTAAGCCAACAAGGATTCAGAGTTATCAAGAATCAAGTAACAAATGATTAAAACAATCGTTTTGATTATCCAAAAGAAAAAGAAATGATAACGACAAAGAATATCTGATAAACGGTCCAAGAAGAAAGGAGCAAGGAAGAAAAAAAAATTATAATGGCCACGATCGCGAGTAAATCACTGTTCTGAAACGGCCTCATCGTCCGATGGAACAACACCACCGACTTCAGAATCCTCGGATACCTGTGGGAGATCTATCCCAGATGGTGACCAATCTTCAACGACAGCAAGTTGGAGCGCGTCCTCACACTCGATCTCCATCTCTTTCAGGCAGGCGATCCCAACTTCAATCACAATCCCTCCTCCTTCGATCTCCTCAAGCAGTTCGATGTTGGCCAAGGCTTCGTGAAGACACACCTCAGCCGCATTCTCCTTCTTTTTGGCTTCCCACTTCTCTTTCAGCTCCAGCAGGATAGCCTCGTAGCGGTTCACATCCGAACGACGAGCAACTCGCAAAGACCGATGAACCATCACATCCCGCTCACGGAGCAGATTAGAGTTTGCCGTATTCAGGGAAGCGATCTCACGCGCTGAAGTCTCATTTGAAGAACTCGATGCCTTCAAATCCTTCTTCACGGCCTTTAGCCACTGCAACTTTTTTTGGATCGTTACCCTTGCAACCTCGAGCTCAGCCTCAACAGACGCCTTTGCAGCCCCCTTAGCTTCAATCTCTCCAGCATTTGAGCTCTCACGAACCCTATTTTCCATAGCAGCGACCAATTCATTGCCGATCTCTAAAACCTAAAGAACACGTAAGGAAAGGTTGACTAACAAAAAAAAATAGAGAGGGAAAGAAATAATCAGAGCAACCGAAACAACAATGGCTCACCTTACCGTTCCCCGCCATTAGCTTGACATACAAGTCCCTTTCTGCCAGAGACTCTAGCAGAGGGATGTCGCACCCTCGAGACCTAACACAACGGGCAAGTCGCGCCAAGTCTTCCTGATCACCTGAGACATGGCCGTCCCCTTCATGGACGAATCGCCAAGGCATCAAACTATCCTCCTCAACACCGCCCGGAGGAGGAGTAGTAGTGGCACCCAACGTACGAGCTCACACGCGTCATAAACTCCTAGATTCAGGAGGAGGCTCAGAGTCCGAACTTAAAGAAACCAGACTCGGTTGATCCCCAGATATTGAAGTCTGAAGAGAGGGGGAGTCCACGAGTCGGGGAGTCCTGAAGGTTCCCCTCCTCAACATCCTTCGGACCAGACGATCCTCAGTCTGAGCGGCTAATCACAACAAAGATAGAAACAGTTAGGAAAATAATCATTCCTAAGAGACCAATAGATATCAGCAAAATCAAACCTGAAGGCGGTCTACGCCGAGTCACTTCCACAGGAGGAGCTCGAAGAGTCCCTCTCGGAAGTGCGAATGCAGCTTGAATTCGAGCAGAATAAAAAGAAGACCAGTCATTACGGTCACGACGCAGAACCTCAATAAAACCCTAAAGCTCCCCGGTGATCGTCGAGCTACCAGAACCAATTAGGAAAGAAAAAGCTATCGATCACCAAACCTAAAATTTCTCAGAAGATATCGAAGTATAAAATAGAACCCTTACTGATATCATCGGCCCACCGAGTAGTGACCCTAGAGAAATCGAAATCGCCGTCAATAGATCGATTGATCTTGAAAACGTAGAAGCTCTCTCTCCATTTGTCGTCACTGTAGGGAAAGTTGTCTATAACCTGGCGATGGGGACAAGGAGATATCAAGACCATCCCGGAAGACTTCCCTTTGCATTTGATCAAGCAAAGATGGTGGAGCTCGTCAAGACCAAAAGTAAAGCCTTCCTCTCTGGCCCTAACAAAGAGTGCAAGAACAGACCGCAAGAAGATCGGACACATCTAGGTAAAGCAATTTAGGCTTCGGCAAGGATCTCCAGAACCGCCTTCAGGATAGGAAAAGATAGTCCGCAAGTTTTGAAGAAAGTGGAGTAAACCCCACATAAGCCGTCTCTAACTCACTCTGGTGATTCATCAGGCGATATAACATCATTTTTGATTGACTGATCGAAACCAAGATCACGACGAAGACCTTAAAGATGAGTGGATTTGATAGTTGATGCGAACTTAAGCATCTTCAAAAAGATGAAATCGAAGAGAAAAAACAGATGAAGAGGAGAATTTAGGGTTTGGAGAGTACAAATTGGATTTCTTTCTCGAAGAAGGATGGTATTTATAATCCAAATTCACAACCGTTACAAGACCGTTGAGGAGCAATCATTACTCCTAGGGGCGCACGACCCGAACGTTATGGGGTTAGCTGCGCGGGAGCGACATGTGTCGAAAAAGGAAACCACGCCTCGCCTCAATCAATTCAAAGGCAAAGGAGACATTTTGGGCCTGATTTCACCTTTATCTGTTAACGACATCAATCAGAAAGGGCTGGGGGACAATTGTTGGGCCCAATAGCCGGCCTCGTCGAATAGATCGAGCTCAGATTCCGTGGCTAACCGCATATCCGAATTAATAGGAGGGTGGTTATGAAGATCAATGGGAGAGTGCAACTATAAAAGAGAGAAGGAGGAGAGCTAAACGGAGCGCGGAAAACCCTAGCAATACACTTCAGATCTACGACCTCGACCTCGATCTCTATAGCTTATTTTTGTAATCTCTTTAAATCGATCTCACCTCCGAGTGTAGAAACATTGTTGTATATTTCTCATTGATTCAATACAAAGTCCATTTTTGTCAACCGGAATCTGATTACATCGTTGTGTTCTGAGGACATCGTTTGCCCACCTTTTTCTATCATAGTTGATAATCAAACACTACCAAATACTTAGTGTGGGTTTTAGGATCCACATTCAATCTCATTTCTGGCCATTGATTTAATCAATAGTCCATATCGCACCCTTTCAACCATGGTAGTTATCAACTGCCAATAACTCCTTCTGGACATATCAGACTTAAGACCAATCCAATTACCCGAGTACCTAATCCAATCGCAAAGGGCCATGGTCCATAACCGACCTTGGACCACCAACCTGCCCGATAACCAACCAGACGCGGCCCAACTGCCGAAAACTCAGTCCAGCTGAGTTGAGCTGACTCCCAGATGACCCAGCTGAGTGAGCTAGTCCTTCCAGCTGATCGAACTGACACATTCTACTTGAGTTCAACCCACGCTTCACCTAGATGATCTAGCTTCCATCTTGCATCTCCTAGCTAGTGTGAGCTTGTTAGTGAGTGTCCAGCTAGTGTCCTGCTGGTATTCAGCTGGTGTGAGCTGGCCAGTGACTGTCTAGCTAGTGTTTTGCTGGTATTCAGCTGTTCTGACCTGGCCAGCAAGTTTTCAGCTGGTAACCCAGCTTATACAGCTCGTCCAGCTCCTTTCCCTTAGCCAAATTCAGGTGTCTAAGTCCCTTGGTCCATTCCCGACCTGATATAATCACTCATGATCATTTCTGATCTTTCGTTCATCATATCTTGTTCATAATTATCTCCCATGATCTGAATCAAGTCAGCCTTGCTTTTATTGAAATATATAGGCCGTATATGAAGCTCCTAGACTACTTTACCTTCTGTCCAGACCTTCGAACGCTTGTCTTAAAGTCTCTCGACCAAATTGCTTGTTCACCTGTCCTAGGTCCATCCCCCCCGGTCCTTTCCAGGATCAGGGATGCTACAAAACACTCTCCATAATGAGCTGATTTACCTCCCTTGAGACTAGCCTTACGACCAGCCCTGATTTACCTCCCTAGAGACTAGCCTTTTGACCAGCCAATTTTTTCTTTCTTTTAAATGTGATTTATTATTTTTATTTATTCCTTTCGACTACTAGAAGCATGTACACGAGCTATATAAAGCTCAGTTCACCTCATTGTAAAACCACATTTGATTATTGGATAAAAGCAGAGTTTTCTCTTTTGAAGCTTTTATGCTTGTTTTTTGTTTCTCTATGTTCAAAAGGAGGATTCCTTAGGCTAGGAAACATGTGAGTCTCTGTCTTTGTGTGGATTCACTTAGACTTAGGCATGTGAATTGTATCAAAGGACATCTGCAGCCTTTGTGGTGCTCTTCGATCCATCATTATCATACTATCTATCCATTAGCTTGAAGTTTTGTTCATCCAAGAGTTTTCTGAAGCCTTTGATAGCTTAGGCTTGTATCACTTTTGGTATCAGAGATAAAAGCTCCCGTCATCTATATTTTTTTTTTGTTTTCAATCTATACTTAAAAAACAACACCAGAAAAATCTTCCTTTCCTTTCTGTTTTGTATTTGTTTCTTACAAAAAAGAGAAAAAAGAGTGCCAAGATTTTCATATGTGTGTATTCTGATAGTCCATTGAGTTTAATCTTTGGAAAGTACCCAGCTCAGCAATAGCTACATGACGAGCCAACCATGGAGTCAGTTGAAGCTAAAGGAATATTATTTTGGAGGAACATAAGATCCTGATGAGTACTTTGAATGGGAGCAAAAGATGAACGAGTTATTTATCTCTTGTGGCCGTCCAGAATTTGAGAAGGTGTTCATTGCAGCTTATCAACTCATCAACCAATCTCAAGACTGGTGGAGCCAATATACTTCTGGCCATCTTCGACAACCATCTTGGGATGAGATGAAAAATCTCTTGAGGAAACAATACATCCCCCGTGATCATTATCATGAAGTTCGGAGGCAGTTTCGTACGCTTTTCCAAGATGATAAAACGGTCATGGAGTATCACAATCAATTCAAGTATCCTCGCATTCGGCTCAGTCCATGAGTAATAAATGAGGATGTCATAGAACAGTTTGTTTATGGGCTGAGAGATGAGATATGTGTGCACATACAAAGGTACACATGTTGTGATTGAGAAGAGCTACTCCAACTAGCAGTCCAAATTGAGCTTGACACCAAAGAACCTGAACCGCCTGATCCACCAGATGAGTTTCCATTGCCAACAATTCCCACTGAAAAAGAAGAGCCATCAAAAGAGATCCAACAACATTCAAATGATACCACTATGTCGCAAAAACAAGTTTTGAGGACAAATGTTTTTGAAGAAAGAGGGAATGATGCAATCCTGATATCAACTGATGATATTCTCATAACCAGCTCACAACCATGAAGACACTCAACCACACTCAAGTTCTTCAATTTGGCATTAAACCGGTCAACTAAGGAACTTGCCTTATTTGAATTTCTTCAAACCGATCAATTTTCTTGTCCACACGCCAAACAAAAAAAAACGAAGAAAACCTGAGTATATTTTTTTGCACTGGAAAGAAGAGAAGAAAGGTACTAAGACGAAGGAAACAATAGAGAAGTGTAAAACCTAGAATAGTTAATCAACCTTGGATTGGAGCATACGGACAATTTCTTTAAAATACTTTCTATTAAGAGTCGTTTAAGCAAACTAAACAATTCTAATTAATCAGATTTCTACGGCTTCAAATACACCTGAATCACAACTGATCAATTTTTAATCTAAACAATTTAGACAGAACCCCTAAGTGCTTGAGAACCCTTGCAATGCTTCTCGTTTTCTCTTCAGTAAAAGCGCAAGTTTCTCATTCTTCGACTTTGCATATATACATCTCAATCTTCAAGATACTGCAATATCTTCTTTCCATATTTCCTCAACCGACTTGATCTCCAAATCCGAGTCCCTTGTTAACCAAGTCAGCACATTCTTATCTTCATTAACCGGCCCACCGGTATTTCACCTTCTTTCCACTCGAACCGAACCGATACGACATGCCCATTTGGTACCTGTCTCAACAATCTCTCTCTTTTTTCTTGCTCAAGTCATCTTCTTCTTAGCTGCTAGTTACGCCCTACTCCCGACATATCCTGCACAAGGTAACAAATACAAATGCTACCAACAGCTGTCAATGGTTAGTTGAATCTGAATCTCCTGCACATATTATGAAGGCAATCAGAAAATAAGTTACTTAAAGCACAATGTATAAAAGACACGAATAAAAACAGAAAGTGTGAAAACGCAAACTAAAAGCTGATACAACGAACACATTCCATTCATCTCTCCCTGAAGAAGTGACTTAGCATGCAAAACACAACACTATGCGCCTCTGCCTGGATGGAAATTCTTTGGGTACCCAACACACAGATCATCATCAAGCATTCCACGAACATTGTGCTGATGTGATAAGACCTGATGAATGAGATTTAAAAATACAATGTTTGGTGCATGCTTTGATTCGAAGTCAATACACTTGATCTGAGAAAATACCAATTCTACGAAATCCACAGGCATTCTTATTGCCAACGCTGTAATACCCGATCCTGGTCCATTGAACCCCAACCAGATCCAAGTCTTAACCTAATTAATTCTAAGGTTGATTCCGGTTTTAGGTCAAATAATTTCTAAGTCCTTTTAACAATACTGAGGTTCATTAATTTCAGAGTTAGAATCAATATCAAATAAGGGGCAAACAGATTGTATAAATATAAATCAAAATGATACAAAGTATTCATGTGATTCAAGTTGCACAATAGGCTATCATAAGTTCATAACTTAAACATTTCTACCCCTTAACCCACACACACATCCATTCCAGCCTGAGTCCTCACGGTTCCTTGGCCTTGCCACGGTCCATGTCTATACCTGAAAACACACAAGCACAACAGCATGATCATATGTCCGATAACCTAACCACAACCTAAGGAATTGCATGGTTCTGCGCCTAAGAAACTATCTCGGTCCAACTCTGACCCTTTTTCAAAATTGATCCAAATACTAAATAAAATTCATGACAATTCATGATAAATCATAACTATAAGGAATCCATGGTCGGAATCAACAGAAACCATCTCTAACCCTATGATCCGACCCAATCTGTCGTCCTAAGACCAAAATCTGGTTTTTGAGCAAATCAAGTCCAAATAGTGTCTAGTCTTTTCCAATAATTCATATAAATCCTAAAACATCTATCCTCAAGTTTTCAATCCATTTTAACACATAAAAAGTAGTTTGGCTTCATGGAACTCATTTCTGGCCGAAAACTGTCCAATGGAACCAGCCTTATGTTTGGTCCATGGGAAGGCCTTTCTGATCACCAAAACCCTCATAGAATTATCAGGAGAAGAAGATATAAAAGTAGACAAACAGAAATGGGCGTGATCAGAGTTCCAGAGATCATGAACCACATGATTTCACACAATGGTCCATGCCTTTGGTTACATGATCCACACCACTAACCTTAGAGGATCGATCCTTCTGACCACGATCCTTCTCCTTCTCCTTACCACGATCCTTCTGTCTGGTATCCATGTCTGTGCCTTGATATTCACAGAACCCACACGGTTGGAGAGATCACACGCCTTAACACTCCCACGGATCTATCCTTCAAATTCGGTTCTTCTCTCTTTCTTTTCTCTCTGGATTTTGGCAGATATTTTCCTAGTGTTTCTGATTGATTAATTTCGTCCAGAGGGCCTTATATTTATAGGGGAAGGACGTGGGTAGCTGTCTCTGGGCGAACAGACACGAATGGGGGCACAATACTGCCCAAAACCGCCCAAAACCGCCCAACTGCCCATTCCCACCCTTTCTGCCCAAAACCGCCCAACTGCCCATTCCCACCCTTTCTGCCCAAAACCGCCCAACTTCTCTCTTGGGCATGTGGGCTGTCTGGAAATAGGCCCATATGTCCTCCTGGATCCCTTGTTCAATTGTCAAGACCCACGGACCCAGTTGGATCAAGCAAGACCCAACCGGACCCATAACCGCCCATGACCCGTCCACACCGGCCCGGACCATAACACTCCACCGAGCTGAGATGAGCTGACCACTAGCTGCTCCATCTGAGTGAGCTAGTCCACCAGCTCCAGCTAGCTGAAATTCCTTGAGTGAGATACCTCTGAGCTACTCCTAGCTGGTCGAGCTTCTTCTAGCTGGTCCGAGATTCATCCGCGAGCTACCTGGAGCTTACCCGGAGCTTGGTCGAGCTGCCTCAAGCTGTCCTGAACTGTTTTGAGCTCTCCCTTATGCCTTCGAGCTGCGTTAAGCTCATTTCCATCCTTTCCTGGTTAAGTCTCAGCTTCCTGATGCACTCAACCTACTTAACAGACCATGATACTTCATGGTTAGACCCTAAGGCCTTGCTGGTACGTCTTCTTGTACCATGGTCTGTCCCAACGATCCTGCCTAGGATCGGGGACATGACAAGTCTCCCCCACTTGGAATGGATTCGTCCTCGAATCCTTGCTGCATGTTATCTCATGGAACAAACTGATTATACCACAATGGGTACTCATCCTTCATCCTTGCTTCTGTTTCCCAAGTAATGACGTCCTTGCCATTGTATTCCCACACGACCTTGATCATGGGTACTGTCTTCTTCCTTGTTGCCATCTCTGCTCGATCTATGATTCGAACCGGCCTTGTTTCTAAGGTGAGGTCCTTACCAAGATCAGTAGGGATCTCTGGCAACACAATGTCTTGGTTTCCCAAACATTTCCTGTGTTGGGACACATGGAACACATTGTGGAATGCATCCATTTCTGGTGGCAAGTTCAACTTATAGGCCACTGCTCCAACTCTCTCAATGATCCGGAATGGACCTAAGTATCTAGGATCCAGTTTCCTTCGTCCAGAAACCCTGGTCCTGCCCTTGAAGGTGATCATCTTGAGATAGACCCAATCACCAATCTCAAACTCAAGATGTTTCCTCCTCCGGTCTGCATAACTCTTCTGGTGGCCTTGCGCCTCTTTCATCTTCTCTTGGACCAGCTTGATCTTCTGCGTGGTCTCTTCAACAATCTCAGGACCCAACATACTATGCTCCCCCACTTGGGTCCAGCATAGTGGTGTCCTGCAGGGCCTTCCATACAATGCTTCATACGGTGACATCCCAATACTGGTATGAAAGCTATTGTTGTAGGCAAATTCCACCAAAGGCAAATGTCTTTCCCATGAACTCCCCCAGTCCAAGACACAAGCCCTTAGCATGTCTTCCAACGTCTGGATTTTCCTCTCTGACTGCCCATCCGTCTGTGGGTGATAGGCTGTACTCATGTTTACCCTCGTCCCCAAAGCTTTTTGGAAAGCTCTCCAGAAATATGAGGTAAACCTTGGATTTCTATCAGAGACAATACTGGCTGGTACTCCATGTAGCCGTACTATCTCGTCCAAGTATACCTTCACAATCTCATCAACTCCATCGTCATTCTTGATTTCCAGGAAATGAGCTGACTTGGTCAAACGATCGACCACTACCCATACTGCATCCTTCTTGTTCCTGGTTGTAGGAAACCCGGTTACAAAGTCCATGGTAATGTGATCCCACTTCCACTCTGGAATGGTAGACTTTGTAACAACCCACTGGGAACCTGATGTTCAGCTTTCACGAGCTGGCATGTTGGACACTTTGCCACCCACTCAGCTACATCCATCTTCATATGAATCCAGTGACAGTACCTCTTCAGGTCTCTATACATCTTGTTCAACCCTGGGTGAACAGAGAACTTAGACTTATGAGCCTGTCTCATAATCTTTTCCTTTAGCTCCCTGTTGTTGGGAACACTGATCCTCCCATGGAATAAGATGGTACCATTGCTTGCCGTTTGGTACTCGGTCTGGTATTCCTTGCAACCTTCTGTAGGTTCTCATCCAATAGTTGCGCTTGCTGAATCCTGGTAAGTAGATCAGCCTGGTCCACTGCCTCCAACCCCAAAGGCTCATCACTGCTGGCCAATGTGTTGAGGTGTACAGACCGTACCATCCCTTCCAGTTCAACAGCTTCCTTCTCAGCCGATACCTCAGCTCTTCTCCGGCTCAAAGCATCTACGACCAGATTAGCCTTGCCCGGATAGTAAGTTATGTCCAGATCATAATCTGCTACAAACTCCATCCATCTCCTCTGTCTTAAGTTCAGCTCGGGCTGAGTGAAAATGTATTTAAGACTCTTGTGGTCGGTAAGGATCTGTACCTTTGCTCCATAAATATAAGACCTCCAAATCTTCAGGGCAAACACCACAGCTGCCATCTCCAGGTCATGGGTTGGATAATTACCCTCATGCTTCTTTAGTTGCCTGGAAGCATAAGCTATCACCGTCCCATGCTGGGTTAAAACACATCCCAGTCCCGTAATGGAAGCATCAGTGTATACCACGTAAGGCTGGTCGGCCTCTGGTAATACCAGAACTGGGGCACTAGTCAACATGTCCTTAAGGGCTGAGAAACTCTTCCCACACTCCTCGGACCATGTGAACTTCACATCCTTACTGGTCAGTCTTGTCATGGGTTGAGCTAGGCTCGCGAACCCCTTGACAAACTTTCGGTAGTACCCAGCCAAACCCAGGAAACTTCTAACCTCCGTAGCATTCTTGGGTTGTGGCCACTCCTTGATGCATTTGATCTTCTCTAGATCCACAGACACACCCTCGTCAGAGACTATGTGCCCAAGAAACCAATACTCCTTTGCTAGAAGCTACACTTGCTGAGCTTGGCAAACAGCTGCTGTTCCCTCAACCGTCCCAACACCAACCTGAGATGCTTCTCATGGTCCTCTTTGCTTCTGGAGTATATTAGTATGTCATCGATAAAGATGATTAAAAATTCATCCAGAAAATCTCGGAAGATACCATTCATCATCTTCATGAAGGCTGCCGGTGCGTTGGTTAGACCAAATGGCATAACCACAAACTCATAGTGGCCATACCTGGTTCTAAATGCAGTCTTCCTGATATCACTTGGTTCAGTTGGAATCTGGTGATACCCTGATGCTAAGTCAATTTTTGAAAACCACTTAGCTCCTCTTAGCTGATCCAACAGCTCATCTATCCGAGGCAATGGGTATTTGTTCTTGACAGTGACCCAATTCAACCCTCGATAGTCAATACAAAGTCTAAAGCTACCATCCTTCTTTTTCACAAATAGGACTGGTGCTCCCCAGGGTGATACACTTGGGCGTATGAAACTCTTTTCCAACAACTCTTCTAGTTGCTTCTTAAGCTCGGCCATTTCGGCAGGAGCCATGCGGTATGGACTTTTAGACATTAGGGCCGTCTGTGGTTCCGGTTCTGTTATGAACGGGTCCGCTCTGTCAAGTGGAACTCCCTGCAGCGCCCGAAACACATCCTTAAACTCACTGACCAGCGGCATCCCGTCTAGGTTACCACCCTTCGCCATCTCCTTAGTGGCGATTGTGGCTATAAAATCCTCACAACCCTTCTCTAGCATCCGTTCCGCCCGGACTGCTGAAACCACTACAACACTGGAGGTAGGTTTTATTCCTTGGAACCTGATCGGGGGTGTACACCCATCCTCAAATTGCACTCGACCTTGGTGACAATCTAAGGTGGCCCGATTCTTTCCAAGCCAATCCATGCCCAAGATCACTTCATGACTCTTGAGGTGGACACAAATTAGATCCGCAGGCATTACCCTGTCTGTGGTCACTACAGGGATGTCCTTAACCAGACCCAGGGATTCCATCCTCTGGCCTCCAGCTGCATTAACAATGCATGACTCATCCCCAACCCCAATCTGGAACAAACCCTTTCCGATCATATCTGGACTCACAAAACTATGCGTAGCTCCAGTGTAGAAAAGTACGTGTGTATTCACACCACCAATACTTAGGGTCCCTACATAGACTGTACTACTAAGTATCTAACCATTCTAAGTTCCAGACCATGCAATTCTACTTGAATAAAAAAAACGACAAAGGTCAGAATATTTACCAGTGATCGCTTGAAATGGTCTAGCCTCATCAGCATCCTTAGACAGCTCGTACACTCTAGGTGCTGAAGTCTGCCCACAGGTCTGGTTTGGCTTGCTAGCCTCACCACGACTCTTTCACTGGTTGCTCTGCAGCTTAGGACACTCAATCTTCCAATGATCGCTCTTTCCACAGTAGTGGCAGCCCCCGGAGTTACCTCCTGATCCATGTCCACGGCCCAGGTTCTGTCCTGGACAGTCCCTAGCTGCATGATCCATCTTGCCACACCTGGTGAAAGCTCCCTTGACTTTCCAGCACTTCCCTGGATGGCGCCTTCCACAGTGAGAGCACTCAGGCTTATCGGGAAAAAGACTAATTCATACATCAACAAGAGGTCGCGGTCCCCGATCAATACATACACTTACATCCTGTGCTAAAACATACAACAACTCAAATTATATTTCAAATTTCATACGTCAACCAACATTTTTCGCGTAAATTCATACATTGACCGTATTTCTATTAGTCAAATATTAACGGAGTCTTACGTGGACTTAACGAAGACTACGTGGAAATTAAACCCAAAACGACGTCGTTTTATTAAAAAAAAAAGAATTCGTTTGGTTTGGGGAGGACTCGAACCCAGGTTGCGCTCATGAACTTATTCCAACTCAACCATTTTGCCATATATGAATCATCATTTTACTAATTTCATATATCTATATTATTATTCATGGGTACCGGGTTCCACACAAAAAAAATCGTTTGCATTTGGCTCAGAGGGGGTTTTGAACCCGGGTTCCCCGCAATAACCAATCCACCACTCAACCACTCTGCCATATACGATTTATCTGTCAATTATTCACATATACATATTTATCTTAATCGATTCTGATTCTCTGAAAATAATCGTTTTATTTGATTTAGATGAAGATTTGAATCCGGTTAAAAAGCATTATTTCGTGCACACCCATGTGAGCAGCATAAAAATATACTTTATCACCTAATTAATCACAGAGTTAATCATTAAGTATTATACAACTAATTAAACTCAATATCTTAATGTCCTTTAATCGTGTTCACATCAAATGAGGGCTTATCTAGTTAAGATATAATCAAGCCGAACAACAACGAAAACTAAATTCATATATAAATTATTTGGATTAAAATATACAAATAAATTGAAACATACAATTTCTTTATTTAACATTTAAAATTCTTTTTTTTTACAAAACATTTGAGCAATTCTTATCATATGAATCATACATGGCAGAGAGGTCTAGTGGGGGATGGATTATTGTCGGGAACTCGGGTTCGAAACCCCCTCTAAACTAATTGAAAATGATTTTTTTGGTGAACCCGGAACAGATAACTAATAAAGGTGTATATATGATGTTGTAAGCCGATGGATCGTTCATGGCAGAATGGTTGAGTGGGGGAAGAGTTATTGGGGGAAACCCGAGTTCAAATCCCCTCATAAACCAATGGTAAGATTTTTTATAACAAAACGACGTTGTTTTGACCTTAATTTCCACGTATTAACTTTATAAATCCACGTAATCATCCGTTAATTCCACGTAGGACTCCGTTAATATTTGACTAACGGAAACACGGTCAATGTATGAATTTACCGAAAAGTGTTGGTTGACGTATGAAATATGAATATAATTTGAGTTGTTGTATGTTTTAGCACATGATATGAGTGTATGTATTGATCGGGACCGCGGCTCCTTGTTGATGTATGAATTAGCCTTTTTCCCCTTGATTTGGAACCAAATAATCAGTGGAGATCACCAAGAAGTTGAATAAATCTCATAGGAGTCATGAGGAAGAAGCTATCCACTTTCTATTCAGGTGATTCCAAATTTGCCTATTCAGACATATGGCAATATCTTCATGATTCTAATTAAGCCAGGAGGAACCAAGAAGTAAAAAAGATTGGCTTCGAACCAATAATATGTGGAGATCACTAGGAATTTGAATAAATCTCATAGGAGTCATGAGGAAGAAGCTATCCCACTTTCTATTTAGGTGATTCCAGATTAGCATATTCACACATAGTGCAATATCTTCATGATTCTAATCAAACCAGGAGGAACCAAGATGTAAAAAGCTTGATTTGGAACCAATAATCAGTGGAGATCACCAAGAAGTTGAATAAATATCATAGGAGTCATGAGGAAGAAGCTATCCCACTTTCTGTTCAGGTGATTCCAATTTTGCCTATTCAGACATATGGCAATATCTTCATGATTCTAATCAAACCAGGAGGAACCAAGATGTAAGAAGCTTGAATTGGAACCACTAATCAGTGGAAAATAACCATGAAGTTGAAAAAATCTCATAGGATTCATGAGGAAGAAGCTATCCCACTTTATATTCAGGTGATTCCAAATTAGCCTATTCAGACATATGGCAATATCTTCATGATTCTAATCAAACGAGGAGGAACCAAAATGTAAGAAAATTTATTTGGAACCATTAATCAGAGGAAAATAACCAGGAAGTTGAATAAATCTCATAGGAGTTATGAGGAAGAAGCTATCCCACTCTCTATTCAGGTGATTCCAGATAAGCCTATTCAGACATATGGCAATATCTTCATGATTCTAATCAAACCAGGAGGAACCAAGATGTAAGAAGATTGGCTTGGAACCAATAATATGTGGAGATCACCAGGAAGTTGAATAAATCTCGTAGGAGTCATGAGGAAGAAGCTATCTCACTTTCTATTCAGGTGATTCAAGATTAGCTTATTCAGACATATGTCAATATCTTCATGATTCTAATCAAGCCAGGAGGAACCAAGAAGTAAAAAAAGATTGATTTGGATACATTAATCAGTGGACAAAAACCATGAAGTTGAATAAATCTCATAGGATTCATGAGGAAGAAGCTATCCCACTTTCTATTCAGGTAATTCCAGATTAGCATATTCAGACATATGGCAATATCTTCATGATTCTAATCAAACGAGGAGGAACCAAAATGTAAGAAACTCTATTTGGAACCATTAATCAGAGGAAAATAACCCGGAATTTGAATAAATCTGATAGGAGTTATGAGGAAGAAGCTATCCACTCTCTATCCAGGTGATTCCAGATAAGCCTATCCAGACATATGGCAATATCTTCATGATTCTAATCAAACCAGGAGGAACCAAGATGTAAGAAGCTTGTTTTGGAACCAATAATATGTGGAGATCACCAGGAAGTTGAATAAATGTCATAGGAGTCATGAGGAAGAAGTTATCCGACTCTCTATTCAAGTGATTCCAAGTTAGCCTATTCAGACATATGGCAATATCTTCATGATTCTAATCAAATCAGGAGGAACCAAGATGTAAGAAGCTTGATTTGGAAACAATAATCAGTGGAGATCACCAGGAAGTTGAATAAATATCATAGCAGTTATGAGGAAGAAGCTATCCCAATTTCTATTCAGGTGATTCCAGATTAGCCTAGTCAGACATATGATAATATCTTCATGATTCAAATCAAACCAGAAGGAACCAAGATGAAAGAAGCTTGATTTTGAACCATTAATAAATGGAGAGTCACCAGGAACTTGAATAAATCTCATAGGAGTCATGAGGAAAAAGCTATCCCACTTTCTATTCAGGTGATTCTAGATTAGCTTATTCAGACATATGGCAATATCTTCATGATTCTAATCAAAACAGGAGGAACCAATATGTAAGAATCTTGATTTGGAACCAATAATATGTGGATATTGCCAGGAAGTTGAATAAATCTCATAGGAGTCCTGAGGAAGAAGCTATGTCACTTTCTATTAAGGTGATTCCAGATTTGATATTCAGACATATGTCAATATCTTCATGATTCTAATCAAGCCAGAAGAAAACAAGATGTAAGAAGCTTAATTTGGAACCATTAATCAGTGGAAAATAACCATGAAGTTGAATAAATCTCATAGGATTGAAGAGGAAGAAGCTATCACACTTTCTATTTAGGTAGTTCTATATTAGCATATTCATACATATGGGAATATCTTCATGATTCTAATCAAACGAGGAGGAACCAAGATGTAAGAAGATTGGCTTGGAACCAATAATATGTGGAGATCACCAGGAAGTTGAATAAATCTCATAGGAGTCATGAGGAAGAAGCTATCCCACTTTCTATTCAGGTGATTCCAGATTTGCCTATTCAGACATATGGCAATATCTTCATGATTTTTAATCAAACAGGATGAACTAAGATGTAAGAAGCTTGATTTGGAACCAATAATCAGTGGAGATAACCAGGAAGTTGAAATAAATCTCATAGGAGTTATGAGGAAGAAGCTATCCACTTTCTCAGGTGATTCCAGATTAGCCTATTCAGACATATGTCAATATCTTCATGATTCTAATCAAACAGGAGAACCAAAATGTAAGAAGATTTGATTTTGTAACCATTAATAAATGGAGAGATCACCAGGAAGCTTGAATAAATCTCATAGGAGTCATGAGGAAGAAGCTATCTCACTTTCTATTCAGGTGATTCTAGATTAGCTTATTCAGACATATGGCAATATCTTTCATGATTCTAATCAAGACAGGAGGAACCAAATGTAAGAAGATTGATTTGGAACAATAATATGTGGAGATCACCAGAAGTTGAATAAATCTCATAGGATCATGAGGAAGAAGCTATCTCACTTTCTATTCAGGTGATTCCAGATTAGCATATTCAGACATATGGCAATATCTTCATGATTCTAATCAACAGAAGGAACCAAGATGTAAGAAAGCTTATTTGGAACCATTAATCAGAGGAAAATAACCAGGAAGTTGAATAAATCTGATAGGAGTTATGAGGAAGAAGCTATCCCACTTCTATCTCAGGTGATTCCAGATTAGCCTATTCCAGACATATGGCAATATCTTCATGATTCTAATCAAACCAGGAGGAACCAAGATGTAAGAAGATTTTTGGAACCAATAATATGTGGAGATCACCAGGAAGTTGAATAAATCTCATAGGAGTCATGAGGAAGAAGTTATCGACTTTCTATTCAGTGATTCCAGTTAGCCTATTCAGACATATGGCAATATCTTCATGATTCTAATCAAGACAGGAGGAACAAGAATGTAAAGAAGCTTGATTTGGATACATTAATCAGTGGACATACCAGGAAGTTGAATAAATTCATAGGAGTCATGAGGAAGAAGCTATCCCACTTTCTATTCAGGTGATTCCAGATTAGCATATTCAGACATATGACAATATCTTCATGATTCTAATCAAACCAGGAGGAACCAAGATGTAAGAAGCTTATTTGGAACCATTAATAGTGGAATAACCAGGAAGTTGAATAAATTCATAGGAGTTATGAGGAAGAAGTTCCTTATC
>CAJHQP010008234.1:0-28018 GCA_905132765.1 Moricandia arvensis
ACTTCCCGAGTTATTGATTCTCCAGGTGGGAGAACAAACCGAATCAAAAGAGATCTGGAATGCCATCAAGTCACGACACTTGGAGCTGATCGTGTAAGGGAGGCAAGACTTCAAACGTTGATGACGGAGTTCGACAGGTTGAAGATGGATGATAGCGATACCGTAAGATGATTTTGCGGGGAAGATATCAGGTCTAGCATCCAAGGCAGCCTCATTGGAAAAAGCATAGACGAGTCCAAGATGGTTAAGAAGTTCTTGAAGGGTCTTCAAGGCACAAATACATCCAGATTGTAGCGTCCTATAGAACAAGTCCTAGACCTCAACTCAAACGGGTTTTGAGGATATAGTTGGAAGGTTAAAGGCGTACGAGGAGCGATGTAGGGGAAGAAACTCAGAAAGAAGACCAAGGGAAGCTCATGTTTTCAGATAATAATCACCATAGTCACGAGGGGTTATGGAGATTTTCGTGGTAGAAGTAGAGGACGTAACGGAAGGAGGCAGAGGTTGAGGTGTGTCACACAACCAAAATCATGTGTCACACACGACGTCAAAACTCGAAGAAGGATCGATCAAAGGTGATATGTTGGAGATGTGACAAGCCGGGTCACTATGCAACTGTCTGTCCCGAGAAGTCTGTGAAGAATCAAGAGACTAACCTAAACAAGACACAAGAGGCCAATGCCCCTCTATGTACACGAGGTGGTTTTCTTGAATGAAGACAAGGTGATTCCGAATAATCTTGATATCAACAAAGGCAGTGCAAGTGTTTGGTATTTGGATAATGGAGCGAGCAATCACATGACGGGAAATAAGGAATTCTTTTCGAGTTTGAATCTCAACACCAAAGGGAAGGTGCAGTTTGGTGATGGATCGTGTGTTGATATCGAAGGAAAAGGGGTTGTTACCTTTGTGTGCAAGACTGGGGAGAGGAAGGCACTCAAAAACATATACTACATACCGGACCTGAAGAACAACATATTGAGTCTTGGTCAAGCAACAGAAAACGGATGTGAGGTTAACATGAAAGATGTCTATTTAACACTCACAGATTCGTGTGGCAGGTTGCTTGTACGTGTAACAAGATCTCCAATCGTCTCTACAAGACCCCGATGGAGATTAGTTATCCACAATGTTTACATGTCAGGGATGAAGATGCTACGTGGAGGTGGCATGCTCGACTAGGACATATAAGCTATGGCGTGATGAACAACATGGTGAAGAAGGAGATGGTCGTAGGAATGCCGTGCCGTAACACACGAAGAAAGCGTGTGTGTCGCATGTCTAGCAGGGAAGCAAATTAGACATTCATTCCCGACCAAAGCCATGTTTCGTGCGACAAAGCCATTAGA
The DNA here is from genome assembly GCA_905132765.1 of Moricandia arvensis. Lineage (NCBI taxonomy): Eukaryota > Viridiplantae > Streptophyta > Magnoliopsida > Brassicales > Brassicaceae > Moricandia > Moricandia arvensis. Next base: position 1,350 of record CAJHQP010008234.1, read on the forward strand.
GTTATTGCATGGAGATTGTGTGGACCAATCACACCACCAACGCCAGCAAATAACAAGTATGTCTGTGTTCTGATTGATGATTTCTCCAGGTATATGTGGACTATACTTTTGAAGGAGAAGAGTGAGGCATTCGATCTGTTCAAAAGGTTTAAGGAAAGTGTAGAGAAGCAAACCGGTTCAACCATTAAGACCTTTCGCATCGATAGAGGAGGAGAGTTTACCTCAACTGAGTCAATCTATTTTACGAAGAGAATGGAATTAAAAGGCACCTAACCGCGCCTTACACGCCTCAGAAAAACGGTGTGGTGGAGAGGAGAAACCGAACCTTAATGGGGATGACGAGAAGTTTGTTGAAGGCAATGAAGCTGCCGAACTACTTATGGGGGGAAGCTGTACGACATTCAACTTACCTCATCAATAGAGTTCCTACAAAGGCCTTGAAGGATCAAACACCATATGAGTGTCTCACATCAAAGAAGCCAAATATCGAGCACTTGAGGATATTCGGCTGTGTAGCACATGCGAAGGTTAGTGTTATACAACAGAAGAAGTTGGATGAGAGATCAAAGTGTGTGATCAATCTTGGAACTGAGCCGAGTTCCAAAGCATATAGACTCTATGATCCCGTCGCAGGGAAGGTGATGGTGAGTAGAGATGTGGATTTTCGATGAGAAGAAAGCTTGGGATTGGTCGTCTACAACAAACCAAGCTGATTGTGAACCAAGTATGCTTAAGCTTCCACATGAGGGTGATATAGAAGAAGGCAATGATCAAGGTGAGGATCATGAACATGAGGCTATAAACCAAGATGAGGAGGAAGAAGAAGTATATACTGATCACAATGAAAACCAAGACGGTGGTGGTCAACCGTTGGTGACTAGACACGGCCGAGCCATATCAAAACCAAGATATCTCGATGACTATGTGCTACTTGCAGATCAAGAAGGTGCAATGCTATTGCTCACAGTGGATGGGGAGCCGGAGAACTATCTTGAAGCAGAACACGTGCGAGAATGGGTTGAGGCAATGGTGGCCGAATTGGAGTCAATCACAAGAAAACAAGACATGGGAGCTTGTGGATAGACCGACTGGAGTAAAACCTATAGGGTTAAAGTGGATCTTCAAGATAAAGAGAAAGGCGGATGGTACGATGAACAAGTACAAGGTGAGACTTGTGGCAAAAGGCTATGTACAAAGACAAGGAATAGATTTTGATGAAGTGTTTGCACCAGTGGCACGTCTCGAAACTATACGGCTCTTAATAGCCCTTGCAGCAACAAACGGATGGGAGATTCATCATCTGGACGTGAAGACTGCTTTCTTGAATGGAGATTTAAAGGAGACAGTGTATGTGACACAACCCAAAGGTTTTGAAAAGAAAGGAGAAGAAGATCGAGTCTATGTGTTACACAAGGCTTTAAATGGGTTACGCCAAGCCCCTAGAGCATGGAATGTAAAATTCGATCAGGTTCTGAAGGAGATGAGATTTAAGAAGTGCACCAAGGAACCATCAGTGTACCGCAAGAACGAAGGAGAGGACTTCTTGCTGATAGCCATTTACGTTGATGATCTATTTGTGATGGGACCTTCGCTTAAGGTGATTAAGCAATTCAAGGAGGAGATGTCAAAGAAGTTCGAGATGTCAGATCTAGGAAAGCTAACATATTACCTTGGCATAGAAGTGATTCAAGGAGCAGACGGAATCATGATAAACAAGAAAGGTATGCTCAAGGAATCATGTGTGACACAAAGATGGAGGGGTGTAACACGACTCACATACCAATGGAGTCAACTTTGAAGATTTCAAAAGCTGAAGATGAACCAGAGATAGATGCTACGGAGTTCAGAAGAATCATAGGATTTTTGAGGTATCTGCTTCTCACAAGACCCGACTTATGTTACGTAGTGGGTGTTCTAAGTAGATACATGCACAATGCGAGAGACTCTCATGGACAAGCCATCAAACACATTCTGAGGTATGTGAAAGGAACAACAAACTACGGTCTGTTCTTCAAGAGAGATGGGTCAAGGAGTGTCATCTGTTATAGTGACATCAGGCACAGCATTGATGTCGATGACGGGAGGAGCACGTCAGGGCATGCATTCTATTACGGTTCATCACTAGTTACTTGGACGTCGCAGAAGCAGCAAACGGTTGCATTGTCATCATGCGAGGCAGAGTTCATGGCAGCAACAGAAGCAGCAAAGCAAGCTATATGGATCAAGGAGTTGTTGAGTGAGATACTAAGTGAAGAAGGCGAGAGAGTCAGACTTACGATCGACAACAAATCAGCCATTGCTCTAACCAAGAATCCGGTTTTCCATGGAAGAAGTAAGTACATACTTTCTAGATATCATTTCATACGAGAGTGTGTGGAGAATGGGCAAATCGAGGTGGAGCATGTACCGGGTGTTGAGCAGAAGGCGGACATCCTAACCAAGCCATTAGCAAGGATTAAGTTCAAGCAAATGAGGAGCTTAATTGGAGTTCAAGAATTGATCTCCCTAATTCAAGTTGGAATTAAGGGGGTGATTGTTGGATAATTCCAACCTTGTGGAAAATTAACATATTGATAAGTGTTCAATATGTTAAGATAAACACAAAAGGAAATCTAGAAAATAGGAAAAAGAAGTTTTCTATTTAGATAAGTTTGTGTTTTCCTTATCCCACATGTTAAAGGGAATTGTCCTTCACTATTAATATAGATCTATTGGAGAGATGTTCCATAAGATCTAAGAGAGACACATTGTGAGCTTTAGTTTTTAGTAGTTTCTAAAGCTAATAAGAAAAGTTGTTCTTATAATTCTTTGTGTTTCTAGAGACCTTGAAATGTTTGATTTGGGAACCTTGGCGATCTCTAGAGAGAAATAGATTTAGTATGATCCGGGCAAGTCTATCTTTGAAAGAGGCTTTATCTGAGGCTGCATATGATCTGCATGTGGTGATTGGCACCGTATGAGTTTGGATCTACTATGTATGTCATAGTACTAATCTTCTTCTTTTAGGTAAGGTTTTTGATTGGCATTTGACAATAGTTTTGAGCTAGGTTCCATTCTCTAGCTGATTTTATTCTTTTTGTTGTTGTTTTTCCAGCAGAGATTTGTCTTTGCTCGAAGATCAGAGTGTTTCTGATAGTCCATATGTCCCTTAAATCCACGAGAGTATATTAGTAGTGACTCTCATATGAAGTACACATGCTACTTTCATGAATACTACTAAAGCAACAAAGAGGCTTGAGTGCACGGCTAGGTGAACTGCAAACTAAAGACTGACGTTTTGCCACACCTGTTTTGCGAAGGTACAACTGAAGAAACTATGTGCTTCTGATTCTAGCTATCAATATCTTATGCACTTTGCTTCTTGTTTTATCCCTCGATTTTGCAAGTTTATCCCCAACAGGATATCTTTCTGGATAACCGTCTAAATAAAGATTTGATTTTTGGGAGAAGGAACCACCCCAAAACGTCCTCGATCCAGGAAAAATCACCTTGTATATTGATGGTACGAGTGTCTGGTTTGGAAGGCTTATATTCTCAGAGGGAGTGGTATCCAAATTTCATGGTGTACACTCCATTTCCTAACATATGCCAAATAAAGCTATCTTCAGCTCATGATAAACATGGACGCGAATAAAGTATCAAAGGTGCAAACTAATGTAGCACTTAATCGATTCATTGTTGGTTCCAGCTTAGCTTAGAAGTTAAAATATCAAATACTCTAAGGTCACTGGCATCTTTAGTAATATGACCACAACATATTAATTTTGTGAGAGCAATAACCATGAATCATGCCAGACCTTGGTTGTTAAACCATTTCCTATCACCGTTCCCATGTTCGCTTTTAGGAGGTCACTACCATGGAGTATGCCTCTTCATCCGTGGGAGTAGGATGCGGATGTTGTAGTCTCCCAAAACCTTTGTTTATGCATTATTTCTTGATAAGAACTCTAGCTAGCAGACATTCAGGTTTTGTTAGAATCCTCCACGAGATTTTCTGCCAATCTCTTACTCCGTCTTACTTTGTTTCCCCTTATTTTAGAGATCTGGTTGGTTAGATCTGTCATACCAATGTTTTCAGAAGTAACACATTCTTGCCATTTTTTTACTTTTGTGGATTGTTGTTACTCCTCCTGGTGTTGGAAATTTGAGGCATTATTGATAACTGGATAGCATAGATCGCATTGCGTGGATCAATGGAGTTGCGAGGAATATATTGTACATATTTGGGGAACCAATGATTGTGAACTTTGTGTCCAGTACAATTCTGCCAACATAGGTCGAGAGTCATGTGGTCCCCAAGGGTCTATGTGATGAGCTGTTGAAGTTGTTAATGGTTTCTTAGATGGTCTAATTTGAAGGTCGTTCATCTCAACTTGGTCCAACATATCTTTGTAAATAATGTTCACTGAGTTTTCAGTGTCAACTAACATATGATTATCTCGAAATCTGCTAGCATTATTCATATTACCAGTGTGTCATTGTGTGACCACAAATTTTATGTCTCTCCCTCCGTAAAATTAATCATCACGTTATCTTTTATTATCTCCATGTTCCTCTTGTGGATATGGATAATTACCAGTGATTTATCTTTTTCTTCTTGATCTCTCTTGAAGGTATCCGAGTTTTCAATACTTTCGGATTAGACTCTTCAAGCTAGGCCAACGCCTCTTTGTGGTACTGGGTGTAAAGGTGATGTTTGAAGGTGTGACACTCTTAAGTAGTGTATCCTTATCGTCGTGGAAAATGAAGATTTTTTTTTGTGGCTATCCTTTTCTCGTCCTCCATGTTATTGTGTAGGATATTTGGTTTGTTTGACCGAGGTTTTGAGGTTTCTTTTTACGCGTTATCATCGGATTTTCTTCTTTCGTTGACTTTGCAGCTCTAATCTCTTGTGTTTTTGTTTCTCCTTGGTCCTCCATGCCCTATGCGTCTATCATCGTTTTCCTGGTGTGTTTTATTAGATCCTGAGGAGAGTGCATATTTTTGGCGAATGCTTTCTTCTCTTCTTCCATTTCCATGAATCTTGAAATTTGGTGGAAAGCGTGTTTTAGTGTCGCAGGTTTGTTGAGCAACAGCCTTTCACGGAGACGCGACTCACACCATTCGACATTTCATAATACAGATATGCATGCGATTTCACTTATAACAATGTTTGAAAGGACTGCATACCAATAAAAGAGCGTAGTAATTCTTCTTTTCTCTTAGATATTGTCCACAACTCGGTGTTTGAAGCTCATTTCTCTATGAAAGTAATGTTTCATGAACATTGTTGACATCTGGTTAAAGTTGCTGATAATTTGGGCTCTTATCGGAGAACCAATTGAGAGATGCTCCTGCTAAATTCTCGATGAAGCGTTGGTAGTTGCTGAAATCTCGTTCTTCATCACTGAAGTGAGTTTCCCCCTTTGCGAGAATGGTGACGAGATCAGTGAAAGGTTCCCTCTGATTTTACTCTATGAATTTGTCAACTTTAGGAGCCGAGTTGGTAGCTCGATGGAACTGAGATTGCATTGTCTGGAGTTCAGCTCGAGTTTATGCTAGATTTTGCTTGAGATATCCAGTCTCACCTCTTGGGTTTGATGATTCCTCATCTCGTACATATCATGGATGATGTATTTCCCATTGAGCCTTGTTAGAGAAGTTCTTCAATTGCCACATTTCATGGCGTCTTCGCTGACTGAGCACACAAATTGTTGATCCGCATGGGTTTGAGTGATCTACTCTAGGCGTTGCAGAGCTTGTTTTCCTGCTTCATCATGCTGACCTGCACGATTAAACAAAACAGAAAAGACAAGTCAGACATCTACGAGTACCTGATTTAGTAACGCCTCCAAGTCGACAGCTGATACTCCCAATATGTCAGTTGGCAGTGGTGGTGGATTAAGTGAAATTTCGCCAGGACCTAGCTGCGGTGTCTTGACCGATCAAGTGATGAGATTTTCGTCCAAATTGAACTTAGGTGTTTGGATGACTGGTGTGCCATCCGGATTGAACCTTGGTAATACGCCTTGAGGGTTGTTCCTGTTGCTTGCAGATACGCCGGTTTTATATTTTTCAGCCATTGTGGTATGTGTTCTCATGTAAAAACTTCAAAGGGTTTATTGAATCCCCCTCCTTATATCGCAAAATGATGGACCTCAAAATCCACCTCAAAAATGAGGTTTTAGAGTTTTGATTACATGTACATGAAGAAATGTATGAGAGACTTATATATTGGTGATTTTGTACAAAGAAGTATGTTTTATTTATAATATAAGTAGAAAACAAGTAGGAATACATGAGGTATCTAAGAACAAAGACATATGTATGTATTTAAAGTATAGTATTTCTCTAAGAGGATTCGATCCCCCTTCTTATAGCGTTTGGTATTTCTTTTATTGGTCTTCAAGGGTCGATTGTAACGGTCACGTGATCTCCGGCAGAGATTCAGTGCCTTTATGGTCGTTTTTATTGTTTTTGACCTTCGTTACACTGTGGTTGGAATGTGTCATCCTGACATGGACTGTTTAACGAGCTCGGCATGGGCCTTAGACCTTTGTGGGCTCATTGATTTCTAGTGGGTCTGAAGAGCTTTGAATCGGGTTTTCGGATCGGGTATTAAGCGGAGTGAAATCTGCCTTCAACATCAAGAACCTTCCATGACTTCAATTAAAACCTCCTACATATCTTTTACTCTTTCGTTTCTCTTACTCTTTCGTTTCTCTCCACGTTTCATCTCATAAACCTCTTCTTAACCAACATAGCAACATTTAACAGCCGCAAAAAAGACATACACTAACACGCCTCTCTGATCTCTGCAGAGACGATAATGGTGTGGACTATTGAATTCAATCAATTAAATCTTGGGATATTTTTGCTTCTTTGTTCGCGTTTGTGATTGTATACGTCTTGCCATCTTAGTATTCATAATGATAATGGAAATTTCAATCGGGTAAGAAAAATTGTAGCCCGTCGTCGGTGCTTCAAAACAATACTATATTTTCTATATTATTTTCTATTTGTTCACATTTTCTTGAACGCTTTTTGATTTTAAATATATTTTGGCAACCAATGTAATTAGATTTGATAAATCGCTAGTAACAATTAGGGGTGGGCAAAAAAACGAACCGAAACAAATCAAATCAAATCGACCTTACCGAATTCAGATTAGTCAAAACCAAACTAATATATATGTCCCAATCATTTGGTTAAAATTTTTATCAAACCCAATCCGTTTGGTTGGGTTTTATTTTTAAACTGTACTGAACTGAAAAACCAAAGTGTTTATTTAATTAAGCTAGCTAAATATATTTATAATATTTAAAACTAAGACATTTAACAATCTAATCAACACAACAAAAAAAATTCTGTATATTTTACCTATAAATAAATAGAATAAACACAATTAACAATAAAACAAAAGAATGTGAATATAATACACTAGTATAAGAAACGAATTTGGATTATATATAATAGGTTCTAGATAATAATATATAATTATTGGATACATATCTTTTATATTTTACTGTAGGTTTGACTTTACATTTAAATATGAAAATATTAATTATTTAAAATTTAAATGTATGATTATTGTATATATGTATTACAAAATATATTTTCGTAACCGAAATAGAAGAAAACTAAAAAGCAACTCGATTTAATTAAATAAATGAAGCAACCCAAACTAAACCATACCGAACACAACTCAACCAAACTAAAACGAAGCGAACATAAACCTGACCAAACTAAAACTATTCCAAACTAAAACTATTCCAAACTAAACCAATTTTAGTTGATTTCGGTAAAAATATTTTAGACCAAAATAAACTAAACCAAACTGAAACCAAATTTAACGGCAATGCTGATCCCTAATAACAATTATAGTTTAATTCACATCACACTATTGGTGTGATGTATAGTTCCCGGGACATTAAAGGTAGATCTTTTTGTGATGTATAGTTCCCGAAACATTATAGTTTAGCTGAGTTAGTGAACCAATCTAGTGTTGTTTGTGAAATTAGCGGAACTGATGAACCAAGTTCAATCTCGGTATTGTTTACTTTTTTTGTTGGCCATCTGCTTTCTCATTATTTTTTAATTTCCGAGTATTTATTTATAAAACTTGTATTTTAGTTTAATTCAGATCATAATATGAGACCGTTGATGATCGAGCTAGTTCCCATATACTAGCAAACTAAATTCTATATAGTTTTTAACAGAAGAGACATTGAAAACTGGTTGGTAGTAGCTACCATCAGTAATTTGTTCTTGAAAAATTAACAAATAAACTAAAAGTTAAAATAGTAGATATTTAATTAGTAACGAGACTTAATTAACTTTAGATGCTTAACTTTTTGTTAAATTTAGAAAATTACACATACAGGATAAAAAAGTTAGATGGGTGAAGATTAATTAAAATTTAATTAAAGTAACTGTTTATAATTTTCTATTCATAACCACGTTGGTTGAGAGTGGTGGGTGGATGTTATTGTTTCTATTTGTTAATCTTTTCGTAACAACTATTAAGTGTAGTTCCAATAACTTGCTATGATAAGCAAAAGAAAAAAGTTAACACTATTGTTTCTATATATTTTTCAGTTTTGAGGAAAAAACTACTTTTCGTGATTCAAGAAGTCAAATTAGCGTGTTTTCGTATTGAAAGCAATTGTTAACTGAGTGTCAGTAAATTGTAACCGCTGGAACCTCATGTTTCCAAATATAGAAAGATTCGAAATGGTAAAAAAAGTTAATATGAGTAAAAAAAAAAACTAGTTGAAGCAACTTGCGTAGAACGGTGTCTCTATATAAACACATATCGAGAGAGGGTTGTAATCAAACTCACAAAACATATCCTTATTTTTTTTTTTTCTTAAGGAAGAGAGAATGTTAACGCACAGATCTGGGAAGCTTGACTTATCTTTTCAGGCAGACGACTTCATCAAATATTTTACCGAAAAGAATACTCATGTTTCATTCTTTTATGATGCTGGTAAAATGATAAAGTCTTCCAACTTTCATTTCATATATTCTTGATCATCAAATTAATTGCTATATTTTTGAGTGTAGAGGAATTGAGGTTAGAAAAAAGGCCTGGGGATGAGGCGGAAAGAGAAGTTATGATCATACTTGGGACCCTAATTTCAAAAGGCTACAAAAAGGTGGAAGCAAGGTTCACCGTCACTCCTAGTGAGGAAGACATTACAACAAGCTGCCTGGAGTACACCTTCAAGTTCGACAAGATTAGCAACGATTACATCCAAAAAAAAAAAAGAGATCGTCGAAGCTGTACTCACGTACATCGAAATAAGCAATGTCAACTATATAAAGAGGGATGATAATTTTAAGTACAACTCCATTGACGTTGGGTATCCAGCGCAAGAATGCTTTAAACGTTACGTCAAAGCATGTGAAAATGATGGTAATTACTTTTCTACTTCGTATTTTGTAGATTCACTCCCTAACTTCTTTTTTTTTTTTCTATGTTTCGCCAAAAGAAGACGTGAATTTGGAGGGTATGATTCGGAATAAAAGGATATTGACGGTGAGTTTGAAAGACGTTCTCTTGGACGAACTTTTCGAGAGAATCCAAGTAACCATCACTATTACTCCTAAGAAAGATGATAACAACCGTAGCCGCGTCAAATGGACCATCAAGGTCGAGCAGGCTGATTATAGCGTGGCAGAGTCAGAGTACTTTCTCATGATAGCCGACCATGTCCGTGACACTATCCAGCTTCTTAAGCTTCGTTAAATATATCGAAAGGTTCATCTACATATAGAGGACCGTCTAAATAAAGTGGCTCGTATATCTATTTTATATGTTGCATGAATTTCTTTTTAACTGTTGGTTATATTGGGATGTATGGACCTCGTTTCCTCCTCGATGAATAAATAATATACATATCGATACTTGCATATTATTGTTGGACGGAACAAATGATTTTAATCCATCAAAAAGGCTATTTTAATATATCGATCGATTTGCATATTATTGTTGGACTGTTGGTTTACCATTGACCCAAAAGCAAAAAAAGAAAAAGAAAATTGAAATGCAGATACAAGCAAGTTCCCATATACTAGCAAATCAAATTATACTTTATAGTTTAAATTAGATCATCTGAAAACTACAACTCAATGCTCCCTTCGACCACAAAAGCAAAACCCGTAACAGCTTCACTTCAACAAAAAAAACTTCCTTCGATTGCATTTCTTGAAATTATATCGCTAGAAAGATGTTTTGTATAAAACAAATAAAAAGAAGACAAATTAACTTGTTTAACTGATAACATTACAAAAACATCTATCTTATGTTCCACGCACGCTCTCTCACTCTCTATTGATCCCAATAGTTTCTCAGCTGGGACATGTGGAGTAGAAGCTCTCTGCCCAAACCAGACACACTACTCGTCAAAATCCAAGGAGGGTGTTGTTTGAAATTCTCTCTAATGATCTGTTGAATGTTGGATTTAGCTTGAAAGAAACTTGAGGATCAAGTTATCTCTATTCCTATTTGATTTATGATTTTAAGAGATAAGGATCATATTATTAATGTGTTTCCAAGTAGGAATAGGATTTTTATTATCTCTATATAAAGGCTTGTCGAGTATGACAATAGCTATGTGTGTTGTGAGTTGTGAGATTGAGAATCTTAGTTTTTGAGTGAGTTTTCTAAGATTAATAAAGAGAAGAGTTCTTTATATACTTCAATCTTGAGTTCTATATTTGGTATCAGAGCCAAACATCAAAAAAAATTTACATCATCCACGAGCTAGGGTTTACAACAAGGAAACCGAAGACGAAGAAGAAACATGACTGATTGCAAAGATGACGTCGACTTATCTACTAACGAAGGCGGCAAAACTACCATACGATTTCCATTATTGAATTCATCAAATTATACAGTCTGGTCCATGCGTATGAAGATCGCCCTCAAAGTCAATAAAGTCTGGGAAACCATTGATCCAGGAACTAAGCATGAAGAAAAGAATAACTTAGCAATTGCTCTGTTGTTTCAATCGATATCAGAAGCTTTGACGTTGCAGGTAGAGACCTGGACACAGCTAAAGCGGTCTGGGATGCAATCAAGGCCCGTCACGTTGGAGCAGAGAGAGTCAAAGAGGCAAGATTACAAACACTAATGGCGGAATTTGATAGATTAAAAATGAAAGAGGCTGATATAATAGATTCCTTCGTTGGCAAGATATAAGAAATCTCGTCCAAATCAGCTTCTCTGGGAGAAATTATAGAAGAATCTAAGCTGGTAAAGAAATTTTTGAAAAGCTTGCCACGGAAGAAATATATCCATATCGTTGCTTCCTTAGAACAAGTTCAGGATCTAAACTCAACAAGTTTTGAAGACAAAGTTGGAAGGCTTAAAGCCTACGAAGAACGAATTTGTGAAGACGAAGAAGATCAAAAGGAAGACAGTGGGAAATTGATGTATTCAAATATGGACTCGCAGCAAGAAAACAGTTCGAGTGGCCGAGGACGAGGACGAAGTGGACGATGGTCAAACTGGAGAGGACGAGGACGAGGACGCTATGGTTCATATCAAGCACAAAAGGACACTTACAGACAGAACCAAGAGCGTAATGCAAGCCATATTACATGCTTCCGATGCGACAAACAAGGACATTATGCTGTAGATTGTCCCGATAGGCTACTGAAGTTACAAGAAACAACTGAAAAAGGAGATGATGGAACACAAGAAGCTGATGATTTGATGATGCACGAAATAGTTTACCTTAATGAAAAGAAAGTGAGACCTAGCGTATTTGAAGCAGAGAAAGATACGAGCAATGTTTGGTATCTTGACAACGGAGCAAGCAACCATATGAGTGGAAATCGTGAGTTCTTTAGAAACCTTGATAAACAAGTCACTGGAAAGGTGCGTTTCGGTGATGACTCACGAATTGATATACGAGGAAAGGGGACAATTCAGTTCGTTATGGATGGAGGAGACAAGAAACTATTGAGCAATGTTTATTATATCCCTGGTCTCAAAAGTAATATAATTAGCTTGGGACATGCAACGGAGGTAGGGTGCGAGGTTAGAATGAAAGAAAAGGTGTTATCATTGTTCGATAAAACAGGAGACTTGATGATCAGTACCACACGAGCTCCTAATAGACTATACAAGGTAGTCTTAAAAGCCGACACAGATCACTGTTTTCTCGCCAATGCACACCTAGAGCCATCACGTTGGCATGCCCGGCTGGGTCATGTAAATACAGAAACAATTAAGACAATGATAAACAAGAAACTTGTTACTGGTATAACAAACTTTGAAGCCACCAAAGACCCGTGTGTAGCATGTTTGCGTGGCAAACAAACAAGACAGCCCTTTCCGAATACAACAACTTACCGAGCCACACACCCACTTGAGTTAATCCATGGTGATCTTTGTGGACCCATAACACCACCCACACCTAGCCAGAAACGATACATACTCGTATTGATCGATGACTTTTCAAGGTACATGTGGACGGTGTTACTGCAAGAAAAGAGTGAGGCACTTGAGAAGTTTAAGAAGTTCAAAATTCTTTCAGAACAAGAAACAAAGATGAAGATGAAGACATTCCGAACAGACCGTGGCGGAGAGTTTGTATCTCATGATTTTCAACATTATTGTGACAAAAATGGGATCACAAGACATTTAACTGCTCCCTATTCTCCACAACAGAATGGAGTCGTTGAGCGTTGAAATCGAACTTTGATGGAGATGACTAGAAGTATCTTGAAACACATTAGTGTCCCAAATAAGTTATGGGGAGAAGCTGTGAGGCATTCCACATACCTAATCAATAGAGTAGCAACGAGATCTTTGGACGGATTAACTCTATATGAAGCTTTACGAGGAAGGAGACCGAATCTGAAACACATAAAGGTGTTTGGTTGTGTGTGTTATGCAAGAACCGAAACTGTTGGGAGGAAGAAACTAGATGATCGTTCAAGAACCTTAATACACTTGGGAACAGAACCTGGAAGCAAAGCATATCGTATGCTTGATCCTATTACAAAGAAAATTGTAGTTAGTCGAGACGTCATATTCAACGAAGAAAAGGAATGGAGCTGGGATGATCTGCTTCATGAAGAAAATACAGAGAACTTTACATTCGATACCATGAGGATCGAGAATGGCGATCAGGCTCAAAACACAGTGACTGGTGAAAATGAGACAGAGGAAGGAGATGATAGCGATGAGGAAGAAGAAGAACAAGAACAAATACAACCTGATATGCGGAGATCATCTAGGGTAGTCACAAAGCCAGCCTATCTTAATGACTACATCCTTATGGCTGAAGCCGAGTGCGTACGACTTCTAATGGTGATAAACAATGAGCCATGGGACTATAATGAAGCAAAGAGATCTAGCGTATGGGTTGAAGCTTGTAAGGAAGAGATAAGCTCGATAGAAAGAAACAATACATGGATACTCGTCGAGTTGCCAAAAGGATCAAGCGCTATAGGATTGAAATGGGTGTTCAAAATAAAAAGAAACGCAGATGGAAGCATTAACAAGTATAAAGCAAGATTAGTAGCAAAGGGTTATGTTCAAAAACATGGGATTGACTATGACGAAGTATTCGCACCAGTTGCCCGCATTGAGACTATTCGATTAGTCATTGCACTTGCAGCATCAAATGGATGGGAAATTCATCATCTAGACATAAAAGCTGCTTTCCTACATGGAGAATTAAAGGAAGAAGTTTATGTTACTCAACCCGAGGGTTTTGAGGTCAAAGGAAAAGAAGAAAGAGTTTATAAATTGAATAAGGCTCTCTATGGTTTAAAACAAGCACCACGAGCTTGGAATAGAAAGCTCAATCACTGTCTTAGAGACTTCGGATTCAAGAGATGCTCAAAGGAACCCTCCCTTTACCGACGAGATGATAATGCAGGTCTTCTTATTGTATGCGTGTACGTGGATGATCTCCTGGTGACCGGATCCAACCTGCAAACGATCCTTAACTTCAAGCAAGAGATGAGTAGTAAATTTGAGATGAGTGACTTGGGTTTGTTAACTTACTACTTGGGAATTGAGGTACATCAACAAGAGGATGGAATTACCTTGGTACAAAATCGCTATGCTCAAAAGATTCTCGAAGAAGCGAGTATGGATACGTGTAATGCCATACATACACCAATGGATATGAATATGAAGCTCTCGAAGTCAAAACAAGAAACAAGCATTGATGAAAAGGAGTATCGCCGGAGTATAGGGTGTCTACGTTACCTTCTACATACCCGGCCTGATCTTTCTTACAGTGTAGGGGTTCTAAGTCGCTACATGCAGGATCCTAAGGAACCTCATGGAGTTGCGTTAAAGTCAGTCCTACGATACCTAAAAGGAACTTCTTCACTTGGCCTGCGGTACACATGATCAACAGATCGTATTTTGATCGGTTACAGTGATGCTTCACATAATGTTGATGCAGATGACGGAAAGAGTACTACTGGTCATGTATTTTATCTTGATGGAGCTCCAGTTACGTGGTGTTCACAGAAACAGGAAATTGTTGCGTTATCTTCATGTGAAGCAGAATTTATGGCTGCCACAGAAGCTGCTAAACAGGCAATCTGGCTGCAGGAATTGTTGAGTGAAGTGATTGGATGTGCGTGTGAGAGAGTTATAATATGGGTAGACAATAAGTCCGCAATTGCACTTACTAAAAACCATGTATTCCACGGTCGAAGCAAACACATACACAGAAAATTTCACTTTATTCGAGAATGCGTGGAGAATGAGCAAGTAGGAGTTGAGCATGTACCTGGAGCTGAGCAAAGAGCTGACATATTAACCAAGTCACTTGGAAGAATCAAATTCAAAGAAATGAGGAGTCTTATCGGAGTTAAAGATGTGAGTGAAAGAGAGTTCAAGCTTAAGGGGGAGAATGTTGGATTTAGCTTGAAAGAAACTTGAGGATCAAGTTATCTCTATTCCTATTTGATTTATGATTTTAAGAGATAAGGATCATATTATTAATGTGTTTCCAAGTAGGAATAGGATTTTTATTATCTCTATATAAAGGCTTTGTCGAGTATGACAATAGCTATGTGTGTTGTGAGTTGTGAGATTGAGAATCTTAGTTTTTGAGTGAGTTTTCTAAGATTAATAAAGAGAAGAGTTCTTTATATACTTCAATCTTGAGTTCTATATTGAAAAGCTTTCATGTTCTCATCGGGTCTCTTCCCTTTCACAGCTTTCATTTTATCACACTTCGTAAACACAAAAGTCATCGGTACCTGTGATCATCATCACAACTACAAACAATCAACATACATACATAGATACTAAGAGAAATTGTAACATACATTGTTGCGACCGAGCCAATTCGCACAATCAAGATCAATCTTCTGAGGAGGAAAACTTGCATCAATCAGAAGAAGCACACAAACGAGTGTGTCTCTATTCAAGAAGTACCCTTTAGTAAACGCAGACCAATCTGTCTTCGCAGCATCTGACACTTTAGCAAACCCATAACCAGGCAAATCCACTATGTACCAACTCTTGTTCACCAAGAAGTGATTTATAAGCTGAGTCGTTAAATTTACTATTTAAATTTGTTTAAATTTGTTTTACCCATTTCAATAACCATTTAAATTTTAAAGCTACCCATTTAGTTTTAATTAAGGGTCGTTACTAGTTAAATATCTATTATTTAACGTTTAATTGATTTGTTAAACTTTTTTGTGAAAAAACTTATTGGTTAATTTGTCAAGAAAAATTATGGATGTTAGCTACTACCTGTTATCAATGTATCTGCGGTTGAAAACTATATATAATTTAGTTTGCCAGCATATGGGAACTTGCTAGCTTGTATCTGCATTTCAACCTTTTCTGATATATCTAAGATTCTCGTTTCCTTACTTTTGATTTTGTTTTTTGGTCAACCACCAGTCCAACAATAATATGCAAATATCGATATATTATTCATTATTGCATGACTTCAAGAGTTATGTGTTTTACCAGCCACTTGATCATTAACTGTCTCATATTTGAGAATAAATGTACTAACTGTATAATAAACTTTTTTTGGTCAACATAAATTCACTAAAACTGAAAACAGTTTAGTCTAGAGGCCGGTCCGTTATAAAAGTTGGTATCTAAAAGTGGATTTTGCTACGACATCAGCATGTCCATTCTCAGTTCTGGAAAGAAACAAAAATGATAAATCAACAAATAAAGTAGAAAACTCTTCTCAGTCTCCGTAAATCACCTTCTCGAAAAGTTTGTTGGTGATTGCCCAGAAAAAAAATTGATTATCAGAGAGTATTTGTATGTGGATAATATTCAATGGAGGGGTTGGGGTCGGTGCGATGCAACGCTGTGAACCTGAGGTCTATGAGACAGTGAGGTCCACGATACAGGTTGTCACATAAAAAGTCGACTTTTTTGTGACAACCCATCCCGTGGAAGCTCACTGTCCCATAGACCTCAGGTTCACAGCGCTGCATCGCACCGACCCTAATCCCTCCATTATGAGTTCTCATTAACTCCATAATTAGGTTGTTGGTGAGACTCGAACCCAGGTCCTCACCCTTTAACAACACTTCTACAGGACAAGCTGTCACCAATTGAATAACATCCCGAGTTGTGATATGTTGAAAGGCTTAAGAAAATTGATTTGGCTACCTATGTCACCAAAGTTGACTTACCTTTTCCGTCACACATCCGTTTAGAACTCCAGGGTTAAGCGTGCTTATGCTGAAGTAGTGAAAGGATGGGTGACCTATCGGGAAGTGATTCGCGATACCGTGCGAATGAGGCCAAAACACGGGGAAAGGTCGGGTGGTGATTGCAGGGTTAGTAAACAATGATTTCGAGCCTTAGAAAAATTAATGAACGGCCATCGGACGGGATAGGACCCACGGGACGAGAGAGCGGACGTGGGTGGCCCATTAGCCGTGGACTGTCGGGGCGCTACACTTAAGTTCATAGCTAAGTGAACTGCAGACTAAAGATACGGCGTTTTACCACACTTGTTTTGTGAAAGTACAACTGAAGAAAAATGTGCTTCTAATTCTAGTTTTCCAAATCTTATGCACTTTGCTCTTTGGTTTATCCCTCGATTTTTCAAGTTTATCCCTAGCGGGATAGCATTCTGGATAACATACTAAATAAAGACTTTGATCTTGGGGAGAGGAAACCACCCCAAAACGTCCTCGATCCAATCAAAATCATCTTGTATATTGATGGTACCAGTGTCTGGTTTGGAAGGATTATATTATCGGAGGGATTAGTATTCAGATTTCGTGGATACCCAGGAGAGTGGTGCAGCGTTTCATGTTTGATTGAACAAAGAATATAGTATCATCTGCGAAGAGAAGCTGGCTCACTCTAGAACTCCCTCGGGACACTTTAATTCCTTGAAGATATCCATTTTGCTCAGCATCCTTGCACAACCTTGAAAGCATTTCACCACAGAGGATGTAACTGTATGGAGAGAGTGGGTCTCCCTGCCCGATGCTTTGTTGAGGTTTAAATGCTCCATAAACCTCTTTATTGATTAGAAACAAGTAAGACATTGTAGTTATACATTGCAGAATCCAATTTTTCCATTTATCATGGAAACCTAATCTTTGAAACACCAGTTCAATAAAGTTCCACTCAACTCAGTTGTATTCCTTATTCATGTATGTTTTAACTGCCATAAAGCACATCTTTTCTGTTGTAGACGTCTTTAGATAATTTAGTACCTCATGATTAATAAGCACATTATTTGTTATTGCTCTGTCTGGAATAAAGGCTGATTAGTTTTCTACTATAATGTAGTGGAGGATTGGTTTCAAGCACATATAGAGTAACTTTGTAGTATTATAATAGACGTTGCAGAGCACTATGGGCCGATAATCAACAACACATGTGGCTCATGCCTTTTCTGGACTATTCTTACATAATTGATGTTCAAAGAACTTGGTAGGTTCCCCAGGGAAAAAAAATGCATGAATCTAATTTACAATGGCTGAGCCTACTAATATCCACTTTGTCTGGAAGAAGCTTGTTGAGAACCCATCATGCATGGGTCCTTGTCGGGGTAGATATCAAAGAGGCAGCCTCAGTTTCCTCCGTAGATGTGTCCTTGATGAGCTCCTCATTCATTGGTAGAGAAATTTGGAGTTTGAGCGCCTTGTGTACCACTTGACTGTTGTCAGATAGAATTGAGGTAGAGATTTCCTTGTATTAGTTGCAAACATCTTTTGAAATAAGTTCATCTGCATAGCATGAGTTGCCATCTTTATCTTTTATAATTAATAGCTTATTTCTTGCTTTGCCTCCCTTAGTGACCGCATGGAAAAACTTTGTATTAGAATCGCTTAAGATTAACCATAATTGTCGGCTCCTCTGCTTCCAAAATTCTTCTTCAGTTTTTTAGGTTTAAGGAGTTTCCTTTCAGCCCGTAGATTGTGTGGTATCATTTGGGGAGGGTGAAGCAATAGTAGAATCATTTTTCTCTTTAAACTCCTCAATAGTTTTTTGCTATTTTCATGAAACTCTTTGCACTACTTGATAATAGCTCTTCTACACAATGATAGCTTAGCCTTAACTTGATTGTGTGGGAAATTAGTCTAGATATCTGAGATGGTCTTCTTGACTTATCATGGTCTCTTAATTAGTATTTTATTGAATCTAAATATTTTGTTTCCTTTCTTTCTTGTAGGATCCAAGAAAGAGATGAGAGGCCTATGATATGAACCTTCAAACCTTATATATTGAATTATGCAAGACGAGAATAGATCTTACCATGCAGTATTCGACATGACTCTATTGCGTCTGCTATGGATAAGGTGTGTCCCTCTTTAGCATCTCCATAAAAGGAAGTCCCCAAAGTGCTTGATGTCAAAAATGTTGTTTTGAAAGAGGAAAATACGAAAAACATCAAAGGTATCTTCTGATTTGTCCACGCCTCCTGCATTTTCACTATTATCAAGTGTTTCATTGAAATCTCTAGTCAGATACCATGGTGTATCAGCAGAGGGTGAGAGGCTAGTGATATCATCCCATGTTTCATGTCTCTTTGAATTCTCATGTGCCCCATAAACAAAGGTAGCATGGAAAGCCCTCCCCCTTATAGCTTAATGTCTTGTCAATGAAGTGGTGTGAATAGAGAGCTCCACCTCCTTTTTCTAACCAAGGTATAATCCTCCACCTCCTGTAAAATAAGGAAATATACAATGTTTTTGCGTCCATTCGATTTCTTGATCACCATTGATTCTTGTTTTTTTTCTCCATGAGGAACACAAGATCATGAGAGTTCATTTTATGAATCTTCCGAAGACGTCGAACTGTTATGTGGTTCCCCAACCCACAACAATTCCAGTTCACCACGACTAAGGAGCTAGGGTTGAGGTTCGTGAAAATTCTTTCTTTTCTTAGAGATTATTGAAATTAGAGAAGTTTTTAGCTGAGATGTGCAGGAAAAGGGATTTTCATCTCTACTCATCTCGTTTTGGCTAGTTTGGTGCTGGTTTATAGCCAGAGGTCTTGCATGAGACTTTTGAGCAACAAATAAGTTCTTCTTCTTTGAAATAGCACCTCTTAGATTATTAGGACAAGTAACATATGAGTCAAGTTTTGCTGGTCGTCCTCTTTTCCTATTTGGTTGACTAATAGGAAGTGAATTTGCAATTTCAGGGATCTGAAGAGAGTCTTCTCTAGCATTTCTTGACTAAATGGAGCTGAGGGAAAGTATATTTTGTGGTGTGCAAGTTAATTTCTTAGAGATGTTATGTCTGAGGAATAGGAGATGCAGCTGCCGCTATGATATTACCTTCGGCCTTTTTCTCCATTAGCCTCATGGCATCTCCTTGGAGAATTTTTTTTTTCTAGTCGCATTCTCTGTTGGGTCTACACACTTGAGGTACTAAATAGTAACCTCTTGTAAATCTTGCATCGTTTATGCAGTTGTGGAGATATAATGTACCCCTTGGTTCTCAGTTTTCTCTCTATTTGTATGTGTAGTAGATCCCAAGACCTCATGTGAGTTTGGCTAGAGGTTTGAGTTATTAGGAGAGGGATTGATTTGGTGATCCTGATTTCTTTCAGGGAGTGGAGTTGAAGAAGTTTCTAGACCAGTTGCTGCTGCAATTATACCCGCAGCTGTTTCAGCCAGAAGTCCTCTTGCATCTCCTTGAAAAGTTCTCTGCCTTCTAGCAACTCTAATTCATCCAAGACCTCTTCTATTGAGGGGATATGTATAGCTTGTTGTTCTTATTCAGGGGCAACATGTTGTTGGGATGTGAAAAGCGTTTAGCAGATCTTGTCCGTTTTCATAGTTGGTATTTGCATTCAGATGTAACATCTAGATGTATCATTTTTATAGTTGGTATTTGCATTGAGATGCATTTAGATGTTAAGTTGTTCGTTTTTGATTTTATAATAGCATTTGAATTAAATAGTTAAGACAATTTTTATTTTAATTAATGAACTAATTATAATATTCAAAAAATAAATATATCTAAAATTAATTTTGTATTGTTTTGTGAAAACACACAATTTTGCGGGTTTTGATGGAAATTAATTTTGTATTGTTTTGTGAAAACACACAATTTTGCGGGTTTTGATGGAAACTTTATTTTTAAAATATCATTTAAATAAAAAAAAATTATCATACATATGATGCAGAAAAACACCTAGTAAAACTACAACAAAACAACTTTAGTGGTACTGAAAGTAGTTGCTAAAGACATGCAAACGGAGTTGCCGCTGTCGCTATATTTTTAGCGTTTGATTTGCTGGTTTATAAAACAGCACCTATTTATCAATGTTAAGGATGATGTAACTGGAACACAAGAACAACGATAACAACAATATGTTTCATCGAACACAACTTCGAATGAAGAAACTATATAATATAAGTATGGCTATTGAGTTTCAAGATGAGGTTTATTACAATGAATAAACTATAAAGAAATAAAATGCAAAACTAATTACTTTTGGCGCACTTATTGAGCTGTAGTGCTTCTTTGAGCTTGCGACCAAGAGCAAAGGCCAAAGGTGGAGGCACTGCATTCCCAATTTGCTTATGCTTGTGTGCTATGTCCCCTTCGAACTCATAGCTATCCGGAAACCCCTGCCACAATTTTTCATAACCAAATCAGTTTCATTACTTGACTAGGAACACAATACTTATTACTTACTCTGTTTCTTAATACTTTGACATTTTATAGATTATTTTTATGTGCTAATTTTAATATTCAGTGTTAAATTTATTAACTTTTGTATTATATAGCTTTTGTTGTATTTTGATTTTTTAAAAATAAAATACGAAATATTTTATTAATTTTGCCAAGCGCTCCTAATACGTCAACTAATAAAGAAACAAGGTTCGTATATTACCTGAGATCGAGCGCATTCACGGACAGTGACGATCCTGTCTTGGTCAGGAAGGAAGCACTGACCAACCATACCCATGGGCGCAGGTTTAGTGACGCAAGTTGGAAAGTTGCCTTCCCAATCTAACCTCCCAAACAGTCCTTTCCACAGCTTCTTTTTTTTACCATCTTTCGGTTTTAGACACTTTGGAATTAAATCCACCACCAGCCCATCAGATAACGTCACCTGTAATATATCAAAAAAAAAAAAAAGATTGAATTTTAGTAAGTTTGTCTAGTGGGAAATGCATAAGAGTCTTATAATAAGACTCTGACCTTTTCCTCTGGGAGGTCACGCCAATCAGCACCTGGCCTCTTTGGGATTCTTTTACATCGGATGAGGTTGATTTCCTTCATCTTTTGGTTGATGTGATCAGTGAGAACAGTCTTGCTCCCTCTTATCTCCTTTTGGAACCACGACACTGGTTCAGTTTGATACTGCAACAACACACAAGACATGTTCTTTTTTTTTTTGTTATGTGTCAATCATTAAAAAAAAAACACTTTTTCTCCTTGATGTGTGTGTTATTATATGATACCTCTTTGTTTATCTCGGATTCTCCATCCTCTACTGGTGGAAGATCGCCGATTGTGTCTCTCACGGTGATTGGACGGAAAGGTGCTCCCTGTTGAGTACTACGAACAGCAGCATAGCGTACACCATTGGATAGTGAGACTGTCAACTTTGAAACATTAAAGACATGCATCGGCTCAGGCCATTCGGGAAGAACGTCTTCCGGTGCAGCTGCCCATATAAAAGCTCTTTTGCGAGATTGAGAAATCCCATATGCACCTGCGTCCAACACCCCAAATCTCACCTGACAATACATATCATATTAGCACAGACACTAAATTCTATTTCATATTGCAATGCTTACAGAGACAACATGAGTTTTTTTTTTTTTTTACCTGGTAACCCATTTCGAGAAGAGAAGCCAGAGTGAGTTGAAACATCTGCCCTTTACTATATGAGAAAAAGTTCATCACGTTCTCCAGGAGAAAGTATCTTGGCCGGAAATAATCAGCAAAAGACAAGAATGCCAATATCATTTGACGCTGAATTGTACTCCATGGCCTTTGGCTGAACCGGTTCATACGAGAGAATCCCTGCCAACAAATTGCATAGATTAAGGTCTCTTCTTCACTTTATGCAAACAAAACAATCTTAATACATGTATATACCTGGCATGGAGGGCCTCCGTTGATGAAATCTACTTGACCAGGCAGTGGCAGAGCACGCTTCTGGTCCTCATCAAGTTTAGCAGCGAGTTCATTAGCTACTGTGGTAGAGATACACTCATCTTGATCTCCACATTTCTCCATTATAGCCCTGCAGATAAGCACAAACTGAGCACAACACACAAAAAAAAAAAACAGATACATTGAGAGAGAGTGCGTTGTATCTGGTCGACTATTTACCTAAGAGTCACATTACAGTTATCAACAATAACTGTTGTTTCAGGATGGTTTTTTCTAAAAGCCTCCCCAGCTGGCTCTTCAAACTCGATGGCCCACTTTGTTGAAGATACACCTTGTACGTAAATACAACTTGTTTAACGGTTTTTTCTTGAAAACTGTGTTGACAGGACAGGAGATAATACATACCTGCTTGTTCCAGTCCCTGAGACAGGCCACCACAACCAGCAAATATATCTAGGGTCGCCAGACGAGTCTCTTTAGGTACCTCCCCAGGCTTGACAATACCAGAATCAGTTTCACTCTCTATTCCCTTCCCCTTTCTCTTTCTTAAAAGTGCGTCGTCCTTAATGGTAGAGAACTTCCGCTTGATATTGAGGGGCAACTGTTACAAGATAGTTAAAGAGAAACACTTCAACTTTGTATTGGAAACAGCAACAAGCATAACAAATGAGCTATATAAGCAAATATTATGCAAGTTTTTAAACAGAATACTATATTAACTGAAGGAGTGAAAATCTATATACCTGCTTGACCGAACCTTTGGCTGAGTCGTATATTTGTTCACAGAAGAATATATTATCCAATATTGGATACTCACTGCATGAGGGCATATCTTTTTTCTTCCTTACTTCACATTTTCCCTCTAGAGCCTTTGGTGGGAGAACATATGTGTCCTCGCTGTAATACAACTAAAACAAATTGCAAAAAGGAAGAAAAAATAACAGAGTTGTAAGATTAAACTTGTGAAGAAACCAACAAATATATATTACAGAACAAATAATTGTTACCTCTCGGATGTCTGAAGCATAGGCCTTTCCTTCAGAAATATCTTCAGGCCTATAAAACCTTCGGACTTTAACTTGAAAGGAAACCCTTCTAGATTTCTTTGGGAGAATGATCTCAAGAAGTTGGCACACAACAAAGGCTCTTAGCCCGATGTTCCGCCCTGACTTAAATTTCCCACTAGCCTTCTTCGATCCATTTATAAAGGCAGGGCATACGTAGACAAAATCATCAGCGCAATAGTCAACCCCGAAGGAGGAAAAACCAGTCTTTGAAGCGTTGAGTTTGATCTTTTTTCTCTCCTTTTCATCCTCTCTTATTTTGCATGAAGTGCACGATCCAGAAGCACAGCCCAAATCACTGCGGGGAAGACTAAAGAAACCTCCTCTGTCACGTGAATACAAACTCTTGCAGAAGTACTCCGTAGGCAATTCCTTCGCCTTTCTTTTTTCTGCTCTTTCCCTGTCCAGCTTATCCGCATTGGCGTTCTCTTTCCTAAACTGATGCCCCCATTTCCTTGATCGAATCTCAAAACAGACTGTCCCTTTTACGTCCTTAAGCTGTACAGTCGTGCATTCATTTGTCAAGAATAGTTCCCTCTCGTTAGCAGCAGTCTTCAGAACAGTCTCGGACCCTCTTTGTAAAAGTCTTCCATGTAGCATTTTGCAGTGATCCGATCTTTCAAACATGTACTCTACAAAGTATATGGCCTGAGTTTCACCGACTTCCAAGAGGACAGCATCACCTACAGCCACTCTTTCCCCTTCAAGGAGGGCTTGTCGATAGAGAGGCTCACCAGCAGAAGTTTTTCCTAGACTCTCACCATCCCATCTTGTTTCCATTTTTCCAGAACTGCCTAGAATTTTCTTTGGAAGAGTATGAGACTCTTCAACCTCAACAGGTTCAGGTTCAATTTCTTCTGCGTCATCTTCGTCATCTTCTTCATCCTCCTCCTCCTCCTCCTCCTCCTCCTCCTCCTCCTCCTCCTCCTCTTCAACCTCTTCCTCCCTCTTTTCTGCAGCAGCTGCCTGCATTGGATCCTCTGGACAGTAAGTGGAGCAAAACTCGGCCCAGATTCTGTTGATCAGGAGAGTTGTTGTTGCTTTCATAGCTTTCCTCTTGGATGCAGGTGCCATACCTGCCCTTGGGTTTAAATTCACTTTCCCCAAAATTTTCTTCTTCTTGATGGTCCATCTTGTGTTGTGCTTTTCCGCCCTCCTATTTGCAAGACCAGTAATAATGAACACCTTCCGATCTCCTTGTTAGGATATGCTGAAAACATCTGCAACATTATTTGCCCATGGCCAACCACATATCTGTCAACAGCCAAGCGATCAGAAGAAATGTGAGCCTTATGGTTACTCTCGAACTCAGACACTCTTTTTATGACATCTTCAAACGAAAGCCTAGCCATTCTTGTTTGCTCCTTCAGCAGAGCAAAAATGCCTATGACAACCCTTGCTGTTTTCAAAATAGGTTCAAACCAAGGAGCGTACTGCTTTAACGGTTTCCCAAGTCGATACCTGCATATACCTGATACATCAGCAACAAAAGAAGAAGAGCAATGCAGAAACGTAGGGAGTACAAGTACTAGAATAGACAACTCACCAGGCCACATCTGTTCGCATTGAAACCGAGATCGTTGAATTGCCATACTCAATCATCCATTCCTTGATTTGACTGAGGAATATGGGTATCCCAGCATGTTCTTCTGACGGCATAGAGGCATTAGGATCATCTAGATCAATCAAGATCCCTTCATCCTCTGTCATCACACCAGAACCAAAGACAGTTACGTCGATATCAGCACAAGGCTTCATCGGGAGAAGCTCCAGGGATATCAACCTTGAATCAATGTCGTAAAGCGCCCAATTGTGAAGCATCTTACGAGGCAGGTCATCGATGTCAACCTCATCATAGTCATCCTCGAATAATAAAAGCTCATCTGTTTCAACTTGGGAGTTCTTGTACTGAGCTGGAGGAGGATAATCATTGGCAATCTCATCTTCAGTGGTCATTATGTATCCTTTGTTTGAACCAGAAGCTGAATTACTGTTCTTTCTGGGCCGTTGAATCGATTTCATATCCTCTTCATCTTGTAGAAATTTAGCAAATCTTTCATCCTCGTCAATCAGTTGTTGATCAGATGTCAACGCCTTCCTCTCTGCAGCTTCAGAAACTCCATCAATCCTCAAAACACCATTAGAAGATTGCCTTTCCATACGACCAGCATCACTCGAATATCTGAGAGCAATGAGTACAGGAATCTCAACAAATCTTGCGTCATCTTTCTTGGCCGTATCATCCAAACCCGCAAGCTGGTTATATATGAATTCTCCTTGGGACATAACAAATTTTTTGATGGCCAAGTAATCACTAGAAAAGCACTTGCTTTCAAGGCTCATAGTCCTTGCAACCGCCACAAGCAACTCATCAAGACTCATGTCAGGGTTCCCACCTGAAGGCTTGGCCACTTTCTTGTAAACCTCTACTGAGGCATACGCCTTCTGAAAGAAGTAATCATACACCTTCTTGTAGCTTGTAGCAGGCTTAACACATTCATAATCCGCCAGAGAGGTCGACACCCACACCACTGGGGAACCATCTTCATACCCAGAGATACTCCAATTATCAACACGTCCAAACCCTTCACACCTCACACCCTTCGCTTTCTCCTTGTCAGAACATTCACCCCAAGGCAAGATCACACCAGTGATGAACATGTCACCATGCTCCACCATCTCCACAGGCTGCGAAACTCCGTCAGTATCATGTAAAATGAAATCAACCAGCCTCCTGGTTTGTTGAGGCCCATCACCGTCACCGCTCTGCGGAGGAGAAGCTGTCAAGTGAAGAGCTACAAGCTCCTCCTCCGCAATCGGATGCTCCTTTGCCGCAACGGTAGCTGACTTAGCAGAGATACGGACAGATTTCTCCTTGAAGTTTGTGCATGCTGCAGCTCGCTTCGGCCTCGTCTTCCTCGTGGAGAGATCATCGTCATGATCAGACTCCTTGCTCTCTGGGAGAGGTCTCTTCTTCTGCTTCCCAGCTTTGGCTCCATTTCTCACCATATTCCAAAACCTACAGAAAATCAAATCAAAATCATGATCAAA
>CAJHQP010008235.1:0-28014 GCA_905132765.1 Moricandia arvensis
GCTTGAACAGTCCCTACGGTCAAGCTTGAGGGGGAGTATTGAGATGAAGAACCAATAAGAAGAAGGGACATTGGTCAGAAGAAACAAAGAGAAGAAATATGCTGGTTACTTGAAGTTGAAGCTATTACTGTGTAAGGTATTTACCCTGACCTAACCTGCCTTGGATGGCAAGGCAAAATAGGGAACTCGTGCACCTTGACCACCAAAGAGAAAGAAGACCGTTGGGGATCTGTTTGAGTGAATTTGAATCTGGAAATGAACAAAGTCACTTGTTTTGGTTAGGACATGTCGCTTTCACCTTGGCAGAAGCAGAATAGTTTATAGTTTATCTTTTTTTTTATTGTTTGTGTCACTGTCTCTGATCTCTCTCTCGACTCTCTATTTAGTTGTAAGCAAGCAGCACAATTAATCTAAGGAGTGAGAATCTCTCTTTTTCTCTCTACAATCTCTCTCTCTCTTCGTTCTGTCCAGAAATGTGTTCTTGAGTTCATCTCTCTTGTTCTTCACTCAATCTTCACCAAACTCGACCAATCTCTTCTATTCTCATCATACTTTCATAATTTTAACAGGAGGTTCACTGGAAACTATGAAGATAGGAAGTTTAGTGGAAACTATGATCATTGTAAAATGCATGGTCATATGAAGAGTCAATGCTGGATACTCAATCCTCACCTCAAGCCGTCCAAGTTCATGAAGGAAAGTTAAGCACGAGCAAATTTCACCTATGGTACGGGTGATCAACTAACAGCTGGAACTTCAAACCGAGCAAATGAGACAGAAGGTCATGAAGGTGGTGAGAGCAAGGCCTTGGTGATCTACACTGCCCATCAGCCCCGACCAAATGAGCATGAGTTCATCCGCCAATCTGAGATGAATGCACTCATCAAAATGCTCAAGGCTAATGGTAACACTCTTGGCAATGTTAGTGGGTATTCATTTGGTGCATATAGGGTTGCTAGTAATGTTGAACAAACGGATAGTGCCTACACTCAATATAGGATGCTTGGTCAATCTCATACTGCTCATAACATGTCTAAACCTTTGATGGTTGATTCACGAGCATCTCATCATATAATTAGTGATACTAGTCTTACTAGAGATATAGAACATGCTCATGGACATGTAATGATTGTTAATGGAGATGGGATACCAATAAGAGGTGTAGGCTAGTTGATATTGTTTAACAAGGAATCTAGAGCCTTTTACATGCATGAGTTTACTTCAAACTTACTTTCTGTCAAGAAGTGTACCATTGATATGAATTGACATGTTATCTTTAGTCCTAATGATGTGAAGTTTCAGGATATTGAGAGCAGTCGGTTGATTGGGCAAGGAGAAACCAAAGGAGACCTTTATATGCTTGAAGAGCTAAGTTTTGTGCCTGATCATAGATGCTCGTTTACTTCTGTTTATGCTTCTGTTTTAAATAAGAATGCTTTGTGGCATGCTAGACTAGGACACCCTTATGTTAGAGCTTTAAACTGAATGGTTCCAGGTGTTGTGTTTCAGAATAATGATTAGTAAGCTTGTATTTTAGGCAAGCATTGTAAGACTGTGTTTCATAAATCCACAACCATATATGAACATTGCTTTGATTTGATTCACTCTTATGTTTGAACTGCACCTTGTTTGTCTAGAGAGAATCACAAATATTTTGGTATATTCATAGATGAGAAGTCTAATACACCTGGATAACCTTGGTTCCATCTAAAGATAGGGTGCTTGATGCATTTTGAAAATTTTCAAAACTATGTGACTAACTAGTTTAATGCCAAATTGAAATTTTTAAGATCAGATAATGGTGGACAGTACACTAGCCAAGCATTCAAGCAACACCTATCTCAACATGGAATACTTCACCAGACAAGTTTTCCCTACACACCTCAATAAAATGGAGTGGCCGAGAGAAATAATAGACATTTCATGGAGGTTGCAAGTAAGATCTTTTGATATCTTGATATAAAAGTAACCAGAAAGAGATTTAGAAGAGATTAGAAGAGCTTAGAATCAATTTGAGTCTAAGGATAAGGGAGTTTGATGAAGACTGTACAGTCATGGTCGACCCGAAACCTTCTCCTCTCTTCCTCCTTTCTCTTAATCCAAATATTAACCTCAACTAAACACTCCCCCTCAAGATTGACCATGTGGAACAAGTCGAGCTTGGAAGGCTATGAGGTCTTCCTCATTAAAAACCTCACAAAGGAAAACTAATTTTGGATAAAACCTTGATGAGGAAAAAAGAGTAAAGATCCCATAGCAGGGGATTAGCTAAGTTGGGTCAGATCAATGAGCCCCAAACGAACATGAATGGACTCCATTGTCTTATGTCTAGCTGCCTTAGTGAACACATCTTCCAACTGATCCTCACTCCTCGTGTAGCATGGCAAGATCACTCCTAACCCAATCATCTGTCTCACCTGTTAAATGAGGTGCAATAAGGAGTTAATAGAATGGAGAAGTGTTGGGTTAAAGGGAATACTGAGGGTGAGAAGAAGAGAAAGGATTGGGGAGGTTTTGTGTCGACCATGTCCGTACAGGCCGTACAGATCATAGTCGACCCAAAACACTCGACCAAAGGTAAAGCTTCATCCAAGTAATAGAAAAGTAACCAGGGAAGCTTACCTTGACCTACCATGATCTTTCCGTTGGAAAGGAAGAGTGGATAAGGCGCATACAGGCTGGAAAGTGAACAATCATCTTCCCAAAAATGCTGATGCCATTTGAGTGGTTCGCCTTGGTCGACGATTTGAATACACACTCCCCCCCTCTCT
This sequence comes from Moricandia arvensis, assembly GCA_905132765.1. NCBI lineage: Eukaryota > Viridiplantae > Streptophyta > Magnoliopsida > Brassicales > Brassicaceae > Moricandia > Moricandia arvensis. Next base: position 2,772 of record CAJHQP010008235.1, read on the forward strand.
TCTGGTCCACTAGTTTCTTCTTCCTTCTCTCGAAAACCCTTGTAAACTCTCTCTATATATTGTAATGCTCCCCTAAGAAAAAAGCATACAGTTTTGGGTTTCTCTCTATACTTTGGTTGATATAAAATCCCCAAACAAGTTCATAAAAATCCCTCTCTAATCTCTCTATTCTCTTCATTTATGTCTACTCTAATCTCTCTATTCACTTATTCTATAAACATTTTTGGTATCAAAGCCAGGTTTCTGATAATCTGGGCTTGTGTTCTTCATTTTGAGAGTTAAAGGTCGAAGCTTTTTGGAGATCTAAGGGAAAGTTTGAAGATTGAGGCTTTTTAGTGAAGAAATATGAAGTATTTCCGGGTTGGTCATCTCAAATTCTCAACCTTTTCTGGTTTCTAATATTGAGTGTTCTTTAGCTTCATTCAAAGACTCAAGCTTTTCCAGATCTGGGTAACTCAAGAACAGGATGGAAGGAAACAAGATGTTGGCGATAACAGTGACCTTAAAAGGGAGTGGGAACTACATTTTATGGTCAAAGCTAGTGAAAAATTCTATGGGGAGCAAGGGTTTATGGAATCACATCACGGATGGACAATCAAAACCAGTTGCTGAGGAAGAAGGAGGAGTGACTAAGCTCGCTCTGGATGATGAGAACAAATGGGTCCAAGAAGTAATGAGTCCCTTGATGGTTTGAATCCCTTTGTTGATCTTTGTGGGTCAATTTGGGTGTTCTTCTGATGATGATTCTTCAAATATTGATCGATGGGGAGACCAATAACTTGTTTTGATGATGGATGGAATAGAGATAGCCGGACTTCAGTGAAGATCTATGGACTGATCTACACTTGTATAGATGCACCAGTGAACATGAAGTTTACCTCCTCCAACAATAATCAAAGTCAAAGTGCTTGGTAGAGAATTAACTACTAAGCATATAATGTTCAGAAGCTGAACAAGGGATTCACAGTTTGTAAGAAAGTTTTTAGCAAAAAAGGTGAATAATATTATTCAGGTCGTGCCTCATCTATATATAGCTTACAAGAATGTAGAAAGCTAGAAAGAAAGTAGAAAACTAGGCAAAGTCTTTGTGTAAAAACTAGAACTATAGAAAACAACAATGAAGACAAGACTATTGACTAGAAATGAGTTCTTCTTTGACTGACCCTTGGCATGCCATGACATTGACTGATTTATTGACTCCTTTTGGGTATTCTTTTGGTGAAATGGCTCATAAATAATCTGGTAAAGGGTCTGGTCAAAAATGGCCTGAAACAAACCCATAATCAAGTTATTATGATCTCTCCTTGGGCTTCAACACTTCTTCTTGGGCCACTTGATCCAAAATAGCTTCATAAGGTTTCTTGGACTTGAATTTCGTGGCTGATCCATCAGAAAGAGCTAATGGACCCTTAACTTTGGTTTTGAACTTCTTTTGGGTTGAGAGAAACAAATATGGCCCATCTTTTTCTTTGGGTTGAAAATCACTTGTCTAGCTAGTTTCATGGCAGCTTTAGTGTCACTCCCATTCAGCTCAGCTCGTCCTAGTGTAGTTTCACTCACATTAAGTTCAGCTCGGCCTAGTGTAGTGTCACTCAGCTGGTTCAACTCGTCCAGCTCCAAGTTCAGCTCACTCAGCTCAATCAGTTCTTGGTTAGTGTCACTTAGGTCATCCAGCTCCAAGTGAGTGTCACTTAGCTCATCCAGCTCCAAGTTAGTGTCACTTAGCTGGTTCAGCTCAACTTCAGTCTCCTTAGCTAGTTTCAGCTCAGCCACACTCACTTCATCTGGTTTCAGCTCAGCCACACTCTGTTTCAGCTCGTCCTCACTCTCATTAGTTGGTTTTAGCTTAGTATGCTCGCCATTAGTCCATCTTGGTTTGTCCTTTGTTGGAGAATCAGTTGGCTCAGCCATAGTTACATCATCACCTCCTCCTTTGAAAAGATTTTTCCTCTAATCTGTATCTCTTACATCAAAATATAAAAAGGTTAGACACGAGACAATGGCTCAAGCACAAATACATGTAAGTAACAACAATGAAAAGTTTTACAATGAAACTTCCTTTCCTTCAATTACTTCCATCTCCAAATCCTAGGATGATAAGCTTGGTGTTTTCTCTTGTTCCTTGCACACGTTTGAGACTGATCCTGGACACTCAAAACATAAACTAGAATAGTAGTGTCATACACACAAGACATGTAGTTGTTCAGATCAGAAACAAATGTTCCTTTTCCTAGAACATGTAGCACACGTTTGAGATCATCATTATGCCTATCAAAATAAGTGTTGTACACCAGAATGGTGTCAAGGCAAGTGGTAGCATAGTTCCTAAAGAAGAACTTCAATACATGCACAAGTTTCTCAGATTTAGAACATAAAAGATCAAGTTCAGACTGAGAATTACTTAACCAAGGCTCATCACGTTTATCAAAAACTGTTTTATAAACCAAAATGTTATCAAAGATCAAAATAACACCATTCTCAAAGAGGGATCTCAAAACATGACAAGGTTTATAAGTTTCAGGACATACACGAGTAAGTTTCAAAAAAAAATCAAACACATACTTTTTTCAGCTAAAAATGGTTTTAGTTCCTGGAAATTCCTAACCATGAATTCGTCCAAGGCACAAAATTAGCCACAACAATTTACTTACAGTTCCCTTGCAGTTCAAGGAACAAAGACCTAGGAATTGTACTTGGTTCCAAGTTGATCAGCTGCTCCAGCACTTCTTCTGGTGGTGAACTCTTTTGTGCTTCTCCTGCTGAGTTTTCTGAGGCCTGAGACACTCAAACAATGCTACTCGGTTGCACCGGTTCAAAACAGGTTAGCTCATCACAAGCACTATTGATAACAAGTTCAGATTAGGAGAGAAAAGAAAACAACCAAGTTCTGTCTCAGATTCTATCTTTACCTTTTATGTTGCCACCTCTCAAATAATCTGCTCCTGCTTTCTGCAATTCATTAGGTCAGGAACCTTTGAGGAATGTCTTGTGCTCTTTATTTTGTTCTTCTCTAAATCCTTGAATATCTGGTTACACATATCAGTAATGTTTTGGGGAGTACTCATCTGCTGAAGAACTCTAAACCGCAACTCCTGATCATCACGAGTATGGATAAGTTTTTCTTCTTCTTTGGAAAGTATAGATTGTCCCCTGCTCGTCCTAATAGGTGTGTCCAGCTGCCTCCCTGTTCGTGACCTTTCCTTAAACAAATCAGATTTGTTAAAACCCTGTTTTTCTTTACTTGGCAAGTGCTGTCTTTTCTCCAGCAAACTCTTTGTTGAGGAACTGAATTGGTTGGGTTGTGGGTTTCTGTCAGGACGTCCGGTAATACTGGATACATCATGGGTCCTCCTTTTGATATTAGCTTCCTTCTGAACCTGTGAAACATTAGCAAAGTGATCATCAAATTGTTTCATGATCTGAAACATCATTTCTTCCATCTGCAATTTATTTAGCCTCCTTTATTTTACTGACATCTCCAGCCATGGTTTCCTTTTATAACTCAACAATAAAGACTAGCACAAACAAGAAGAGCCGGAGCCTTACTTCTCTCTTGTGTTTCTCTCTGATTTTTCTGTGATTTTACTTCTGTGAATCCAGTAGCTCAATAACCAACAACGATCAAGGTTTTAAAAGAGCAATTACCCACCCCAAAAGAGAAGAAGATGATGAACAGATTGCAAGATTTTTGGTTGCAAAGAGCTTTACCACCATAAGCTGGATTTCTCCTCAGCCTGGCCGGATTTCTCTTCAGCCTTTTGATACTTTGATTGTTTCTATTTTTATACTAGTTGGCCCATTTGCAGACCAACAGATAGACAGAGAAGAAGAAGAAGAAAATTGACAGAGAAGATGAACATATCAAGTAGAAGATGAACAGACTTTGAAAAATAAGGTTCCCAAAAGAAAGAAAGAGTAATCGAAATAAAACCCCACAATCAGAAACCCTCAATCTGCTCTGATACCAAATAATGAGTCCCTTTATGGTTTTAATCCCTTTGTGATAGCATAGTTCCTAAAGAAGAACTTCAATACATGCACAAGTTTCTCAGATTTAGAACATAAAAGATCAAGTTCAGACTAAGAATTCCTTAACCAAGGCTCATCATGTTTATCAAAAAAATTTTATAAACCAGAATGCCTTCAAATCTCAAAATAACACCATTCTGAAAGAGTGATCTAAAAACATGCCAAGGTTTATCAGTTTCAGGACAAACACAAGTAAGTGTCAAAACAAAATCAAACACAGACTCGTTTTCAGCTGTAAATGGTTTTAGTTCCTGAAAATTCCTAACCATGAATTCGTCCAAGGCACATGTGGATGCAAGAAAATCACCAGTGTCTAATTTATGATTAGAACAACTCAAAACAAAGCTATTTTCCTTGAAGACAAATGAATCAAACGATTTCCTAGAACAGAAAATAGGCTGTTGCATAACAAGTTCTAATGCCTTTTCAGAATGATCAAAGCTTTGTTTATGTTCCATAAGCTTCTCAAAATTCAAAACAAGACCAAGATCGAAGTTATAATCACAGTGAATACGTTTTTGATCAGAGAATCTATCGTGTTCAAGTTTCTTAAAAGAATAAATCATGTTATCAAAACAGAGTTTGAAACACAAAATTCTTTCACTTTGTCAAGACCAAAACGTTTCTCATCATCAGAACTATCCATAACAAACATATCAGGCACAAAATTAGCCATAACAAGTTCCTTACAGTTCTCTTGCAGTTCAGGGAACAAAGACTTAGTAATTGTATTTGGTTCCAAGTTGATAAGCTACTCCAGCACTTCTTCTGGTGGTGAACTCTTTTGTGCTTCTCCTGCTGAGTTTTCTGAGGCCTGAGTCACTGAAACAATGCTACTCGGTTGCACCGGTTCAAAACATGTTAGTTCATCACAAGCACTATTGATAACAAGTTCTGATTGAGGAGAGAAGAAAAAAACAACCAAGTTCTGTCTCAGATTCTTTCTGTACCTTTTTGTTGCCATCTCTTGGATAATCTGCTCCTGCTTGCTGAAACTCATTGGGTCAGGAACCTTTGAGGAAGGTCTTGTGCTCTAACTTTTTTTCTTCTCTAAATCGTTGAATATCTGGTTACACATATCCGTAATGTTTTGGGGAGTACACATCTGGTTAAGAACTCTAAGCCGCAACTCTTGATCATCACGAGTATGGACAAGTTTTTCTTCTTCTTTGGAATGTTGAGATTTTCCCTTGTTCGTCCTAATAGGTGTGTCCAGCAGCCTCCCTGGTCGTGACCTTTCCTGCAACAAATCAGATTTGTTAATACCCGGTTTTTCTTTACTTAGCAAGTGCTGTCTTTTTTCCAGCAAACTCTTTGTTGAGGAACAAAATTGGTTGGGCTGTGGGTTTCTCTCAGGACGTCTAGTAACACTGGATACATCATGTCTCCTCTTTTTGATCCTAGCTTCCTTCTGAACCTGTGAAACATTAGCAAAAAGATCATCAAATTGTTTCATGATCTGAGACATCATTTCTTCCATCTGCAACTTTTTTAGCTCATCCAGCTCCAAGTTAGTGTCACTTAGCTGGTTCAGCTCAACTTCAGTCTCCTTAGCTGGTTTCAGCTCAACCACACTCACTTCACCTGGATTCAGCTCAGCCACACTCTCTTTCAGCTCGTCCTCACTCTCATTAATTGGTTTTAGCTTAGTATGCTCGTCATTAGTCCATCATGGTTTGTCCTTTGTTGGAGAATCAGTTGGCTCAGCCATGGTTACTTCATCCCCTCATCCTTTGAAAAAGATTTGTCCTCAAATCTGTATCTCCTACATCAAAAGGAAAAAGGTTAGACACAAGACAATTGTTCAAGAAAAGATACATGTAAGTAACAACAAAGAAAAATTTTAGAATGAAACTTCCTTAAAGTGTTGAGGCCATTTCCCTCAAGTACTTCCATCTCCAAATCCTAGGATGATAAGCTTGGTGTTTTCTCTTGTTCCTTGCACTAGTTTGAGACTGATCCTGGACACTCAAAATACAAACTAGAATAGCAGTGTCATATACACAAAGACATGTAGTTGTTCAGATCAGAAACCAATGTTCCTTTTCCTTGAAAATGTAGCACACGTTTGAGATGATAATTATGCCTATCAAAGTAAGAATTGTACACCAGAAGGTTGTCAAGGCAAGTGATAGCATCACGTCCTGAATAAAATATGAGACGGCTCGGCGATCAATGCATAATGAATAAAATATGAGACGGCTCGGCCGATCAATGCATAATAGGTGAATTATAAGGCGGCTCGGCCGACCAGTGTATACTAATATTAATTATAGTAAATTGAAATTAACATTAAAAATAGTACTGGCGGTATACCGACCATTATAACGGGATATATGTGATACTTATGAATTTTACCGAACTGGAGAGTGACTGGGGAATGATCGGAGAGTGATCGTGCTGATAACGTGTTGTAAAAGGCTTAGAATTTATCGTATTTGGAAATATTATAAATGGAAATACTTTATATCTATAGGAATCGAGAGAGAGAATGTATTATCGAAAGGAAAGGTGTATTTACAATGAATGAATTCGATCCGTATTTATAGAACGAAATTTCACTGTACAAATAGTGACAGTGGGCCCCAAATACTGTCTAGATACAGAAAGTAGGTATACCTGCATTTTGACAGGTATACATATGTTTATACACGTTTTATAACAGAAACATGATTTATGAAAATAGTTATAAAGAGGGTACATAACTCAAGAGACTAAACGCATAGATAAAAGCACAAAATGACATGCATCTGCTGTATCCTCTCCTACTCTCTTCTTTTCAATCATCATCGTCATCAGATTTCTTTTTTTTTTAAACCAAAAAAACGATTCCCATAATCATCATACTCTTCTTCTGATTCTCCTGTATACACATGTGGAGCGTAGATGTTTGACTCGAGTAGCGTTGGATCGTTAACATTAAGATCCTCTACATGGTCATCAAAAGTGTAGAATCTACTACAATCATCTACAAAGATGTGGACTCTACTAGGATTGTTAGGGCATGTGCAATGAAGACTCTTAGAAGAGTTTCTTAATTAAGGAGGCGCTATTGGTTCATGTACTTTAGAGTATTTAGAAATCCATATAATATTTACAAATCAATGTAAAATATATTGATTTTCAAATCTAACATATAAATTTGTATTTGTATTTACAAATCCGGAGGTTTTCCCTCGGATTTGAGTCTTTGTATTTTTAACAAAGAAATCCATGCAAATCCGTTATGAAATCAAATCCATTAGTAAATTCGGATGATTGAATAACACCTAATTTAAATTAGAATTTATAAATCATAAAACCAATAACACATGATTTTAATATGAATTTTAAAATCATAGAACCAATAACACTTGATTTAGTTTAGATTTCCAAATCCATTAAAATGCAAGAACCAATAACCCCCACTAAAAAAAGTGGTGGGTCCCGCCATTTTCCCTAAGAACCGGTTCTTAAAATCCTTAATTAAGAACCGGTTCTTACACTATTAATTAAGAATCGGTTCTTACACTGTTTTGTGGGCCGCACTGACACGTGGCGGCCCATGGTTGATTCATTTTCAATTTTTTTTTTAATTATGAAAAGCAAAAAACAAAAAAAAGTTAAGAACCCCCATTTGGGGGTTATTGCATTGAACATGCTCTTAGATGCTTCATGGTATTCTACAATCATCTACAAATTGGAATCTCAGAATGCACTAAAGAATCTACTACAATCATCTACAAAGATGTGTCATAATTTGTAATGTATGTTCCGTTAACATAAATTTTGGCAGGAAAGTTGGTCACAGATCTCATAATTCACTTGAAAAGTTGCATAATTTATTATGTAAGTATTTGAGTTTGTGTTTATTGTTAAGTTACTAAATTTTAAATACTTTTGAAGACTTTCTTTAAACTTGTATCACATTATTTTGTACATTATCAGAACATATTAAATTATCATTATATTTGCTAATTTTTATTTATTTCTAAATATAAAAGATATTTTAAATAAAAAAATTCACTGTATTAATACATAGAAAATGTTAAGAATTAAATTAGTAGTAATAATATGAGTATATGTGTGCTATAACCTATTATACCGGATTGTAACTAGTGTCTAAAATCACCCAAAAATATTTCTCTAAGAAACTTAAAAATTAACAAAAACATACTCAAAATACATAAATTATTCAAAATTTAATTAAAACTAATTAAACACCGAAACTAACTAAAGAATTATTCAAAATAACAAATTAAAAACTAAAAAAATTCTAGAATACTCTAAAATATCTAAATTATCTTAATATATATTAAAACATTAACATATTTAATTAATTTCGGATATGTTTGGATTTTATTTCAAATTTTGGTTCGATTCGAAAAGTATCAAGCTCTTAAGTTCTGTTTGAATGTTTTTGTATAACGATTAAGATCGATTTCAGTTTTTGGGTTCTTTCTAAAGTCGGGGTTTCAGTTTGGAGTAAAAAAGCATATGTCTAACTGTAACACAGTAATGAAGAAAACGATGAACAGTTACGCTTTATTTTACGTCCTTGCAAAAAGATACATGTATAAACACTATTTACATACTCACACGTTCACTTTATTCTTGGTTGAATAACATTTCTGTATCTATATTGTTTCTTCGATTAACATGGCGAAGATAACTCATCTTCTGTCGTTCGTTTCCATTTTATTTGTCTTCTTCTTTTCTTTGTAAATTGATCAACAAAGATAACTCAGCATGCTCTTGAGTCTTGACACTCCTTTACTCTCGTCTGTTTTCCTGTAACACATTTTGAAGTACGTTTATTCTCTTTGTTAGGTTTGAATTATTTATTTGTTTATCTTTGTTGGTTTTGGGATTTAGATGCACCGAAAAACTCGAGGCTATGCAAAAAGAGGAAAATACAAAGAGCTCTTTTCACATTCACATTCACATTCATAGAACAAAATGTCAAAGGTTGATCCACATTTACATATTCTTTATCAAGGCTCATTCATATTTTTTTTTGACATTGCTATGAAAGCAAACGTTATAAATTTCTCATTACTAGCCATACAGAACTTGGATGTCTTTTACGAGTGGCTAGAATCAGTTGCAAAGATGAGATGATCTCCATCTCTTATAACATCTACATCATCAATCTCTGCCATGTTTTCTTTGCTCATAACTCTGGTAGCAACAATACCAAACTTTTTGGAACCCAATTCTAGCAGCTCCTTGAAACTCCCAGGAAGCAGCACCATCTTCCCTGCTACCTCATCTTTCTCCTTACAACTAATCGTCACCCTCACCGGGTTCACGACTCTGCTTTCATCCACCGTGGCTAGCCCGTTCTTCTGCACGTTTTGACTAGCTAAGATCCCAAACAACGAGTTGTCGAAGTTGTTAGTCTTACGCCTTCTCCTTGTTTCTGTGATCCTAAAAGACACCTCTCTTGATGGAGGGCGGATGTTAGGTTCACTAGTGCCTCTTCCTAGGAATCTTATCGCAGTTTTGAGTATTGGGACCGAAGCACTTGACTCAATATGCACCCTCTCAAGTTTCTTTTCTTGGAACAGTGCTTTGATCTCCTCATGCCCTTGTTGCTCAGCAAGATCCCTGGCCGTCCAACCATGCATATCTTGTTTGTTAACGTCCGCACCTTGCTCCAGAAGATACCTTACCATTTCAATATTCCCTTCACATACAGCAGCATGGAGTGCAGATGTGCCTGTGGCTCTTGGCCGGGTAACATCTCCACCGTGTCGAACTATTTCTTTTAGTAGCTTCAAGTTGCCTTGTTCAGCCGCCGTGCATGCAAAATGACCCACATCCCCTGCCTCTATTGTAGCACCATGTTCCAACAATACTTTTACAACTTTCTCATGCCCTTCCACCATTGCTTCCCATAGTGGTATGTTTCCTTCTGCGTCTGCATTTACATTAGGACAAATCTTTCAAACAGATTTTTTTTAAGTTTTTGTCACAAATATAGATTTCAAGGAAAAAATGGCCAAAATAATTTTTTTTTATTTGAATTTTTTTTTAAAAATTTTAAACTTCACTCCAAAACCTCACTCCAGAACTCTAAATCCTAAGTTTAGATTAGTTAACCCAAATGATATAAATGTATATTTACACTTTTTAATAATATCTATTTTGAACATTTTTCTCTTTGGAGTCTATTTTGGTGACAAACACTTTTTAATTCTGTGTTAGGATATTCCTCTTTACAAAAGTATCTGAACTGGACAATGTTTTCAGCACGTACCTCTACAGTTAGGGTCTGCATGGTACTCCAACAAATGAAGCACACAATTGAGACTACCTTTTGATGCTGCTATATGCTGTTTCAAGACAAGAAAAGAAAGAATCTAAGTTATAGATTCCAGAGAGCTTAGATGGGAAAAATAAAGTTGAAAGTTCACTGACCAGAGGCGTTCTTCCATTGTTATCCGTTTCATTTGGATCTTGTCCTCTCTTTAGTAACTGAAGTAAAAGAGAATCGTCTTCTCTCATTGCAGCGAAGCCTAAGTTGATAGGAAGATCATGTTTACCCCGTGCAAGCATGTTCTCTGTCTCCAATAGAACGCTTGCCATCATGGGATCATTCATTTCTTTTAAATACTGCTCTCAAAGAGAGAGAAAAGAGTTAAAAACCAGCAAAGACTTGTGCAAGTTTCAACTATATTTAACACTTGTAAAAGATATGTTTGCTCTCACCTGAAGTAAGTTATTCATGATTATTGTACCATCTCCAACATTAGCCTGAATGATATTCAAGAAAGTTGTACGGTTCATACGCAATAGTTGGCACAACCGTTTTGTCCTGACAGTAAACAGTTGTGGTTTGTAACACAACACACCTATCTCCCCTATAATGTCTCCAGCTTTAACCTCTTTCAAAATCTAAAATTCTCCATAAACCACTTTTTATGAGTGCTTTTACTCCATGATCACAGGTTCAGATAAAAGATTAATAAACATAAAATGCGACTTACAGTTTCTGTTCCACTTTCTTGAACAATCAAGTCCTGTACCATAACAAAAGTGTGCAAAGAGGTAAACTCATCTAGCATTCTTATATATATATATATATTTTTTTATTCAGCAACACCGTGGAGAGTTTTTTGTAAAAGTTTATTACCGCAGTACCGTTCACAAGGATGTAAAAGTCTGTTGGCGCTTCGTTCTGTAAGATTACATCTTCTTTTGGTGGGAAATACTCTGCTTTCATTTCTGAGACCTACATGTAAAAAAAAATGAGAGGAGTAAATGATGTTTTATATAGAAGAGGATTATATTTTAAAATATTTTACCAGTTGGAAAAGCAAGTCATTGGATACTCCGCGGAAGAGGTAGACTTTATCCATAAGAGAGTAGAAAAGGAAGTGTGATATACTCGATCTAATTGCTTTTGGGAGTGCATCAAGAGTCTCTTGCTGTTGCAGCCCCTCTGAGTCTGTCCGATATTTCAAACATAAATGTGCAAGCATTTGATCTTGCAAACGAAGTGGTAAATGGTTCCTACGAGCGAAGTTCGAAGCAGCTTGTATTGTATCTCTCTAGACAAAACAAGAACCAAGTTTGAGATTGTCATAATAGCCTCGTGTAAATTATACATATAGTTAAGTGGTGAAAATGATGACTTACAAAGTTTCTTGTCCGACTTGTTCCATGAACTACTAAATTGGTCATGTTACCAATCAAGTATGCTGTTAAACCGAGGTTGAAAAGCATATAAAAAATGTCAAATATCATCTCCTTGGTGTTCACTGGGTGCAAATCACCATAACCAACAGTGGTTAGAGTAGTGATGGACCAGTACATGGAAGTCACATATCGCATCCCTAAGCTTTCCTCTGCAAAGTTTGCGTTAGAAGCTCCTATCCAGGTTTTTGTTGGGTTATGGTGTCGTGCGGCGATAAGGTAATAGAAACATGCAGCACAATGAACCGCAAAAACCGTGACCTACAAGACCCTCCAACTAATGAGTTAAGTCAGGTTTTAAGTAAAGAAACATTATATGTTTTGATGATCTTACACAAACGAGTTTTGCACACCGGACCCAAAAATAGTTGAAGTTGCGATCCTTTTCAAGCCTGCTCAAAAACAATGTCAAGATTCTTAAAAGAGAAAGAAATAATAAAATGGTATTCATACTTTACCTGGCAAACAAGGCACCGACTCTACGAAGACGCCAGAGCCGGAGCATGTTAAATAATCCATAAGACTGGGATGAGATTCTCACAGCCACCTCAGAGGGGATGGTTGATATGAGGTCAAGGACGAACCAAGAACGCAAGTACTTGGCAGCAATCATCTTACGATCATCGACAAGTAGGTAAGTTGATTTATCAAGGTAACCAACAAAGAAAGTCATGATGATATCAATAGCAAAGAATCCATTCACAATGTTATCGGTGATAGAGAGTGGTGGCCTTGGCTTTCTCAAGAACCCAAACTCAAAAGGGGAAACCCATGCAGTATAAACCACAAGAACCACTAGGAAAGCCTCCCATATCCTGCATTCAACACTTCCATTTTCAGTCTTAATCAATGATTATCATTCCATAGTTTTTGTTATTGTTTGGTAGTCTCAAAGTGTTCTTGTTTGATGATGCAATGATACTCTAAATAAAAGTATTTCTACTTTTTATTATCTTATTTGATCAGATTGAAATAGATGTTGATATCAAGCATTGAGTTCTGCACATTCACTATATCATTTATTATTTTCCCCACATTCACGTGATCATTTACATGTTATTGTCAAAAGCAAAGGGGCTTTAAGCCAATTAGCCAACCAACCAAAGTGATAAAGAACGCTTTGAATTTTCTACATTTGCCTCCTCATATATAAGATCATATTTGTTGACTAACAAATGAGAACGATAGGGAACTCGTATTTGAACGTTGCAAATGTTGAATAAAAAGGGGCTATAATTGTCTAGTAAATCAAATAGTAAAAAAATAATTATACTATAATCTCTCTTTTCTAAAACAAACAATTAAATAAAGAAAAAGTAATCCAAAAAGCTGACAAAAAAAGGTTAAAGTAGATAGATATATTTTAACATAAAATAGACAACAATACAATACATAATAATTTACGGAAAAGTAAAATATTATTGTACTATTTTATTGAAACATCTTTCAGATATATTTATTTGTAATCTGGTAGTGGGCAGTAGTTCCTACTAAGCCCTTGATGAATTTAGGATTAATTAGTTATATAGCCAAGCTTTATAATAAAGCTTACAGCTATCTTATTTAACAATTTAATTCACTAACCAAATCCGTATTTTTGGGAAGAAGATCCATGTATATTATTTTATTACAAATCCTCAAATTTATTGTGTGTATTATTTTTTATATATGTTTACATCACATATTTTTGTTTCATTTACTATAAAATCTATATTTCTAACTTGAAACTATTAAATTGTATGATTTAATTGCTGAGCATACTAATATGGGATAAATATAACTTACAAATCATATAAATGTATCAAGATAACTATATTTCATTCTGTTAAATATATTAAGATATAGAATAGACGGAATTTATGTTCTAAATAGAATGATAATTTCTTACTCTATAATTACATGTTAATATATTTACAAAAAATATTTCGTTTCTTAAAAATCTAAAACATGTTAGATACAGAAAATATATATTTTCCAACTGAACTTGTAGGTTTAGATTATTATATTTTAAGATATGGAAAGTAATTAAAATGAAGAGAAAAATAAATTAAAGAAATAAGAATAGATATAAATTTAATATATAAAAAGAAGTAACAATGATTTCAAGTTCTTAACCGTTTATCACCAAATGTTAATCTATATTACACACTAAATTCTAACCATCCCACTATTATGATTATTGTATTAACTATAGCACTAATTTGGTTGTATTGTACGTTGTTATCTTATGTACTAAATTTGTTTTATATTCTTGTTATTATATACTTTTTGGTCGGCCATTCAAAAAGAGTATTACGTGGGTGTATGATTACGTTTCTTAATTAATATTACTTTCATTCCCATCTAATCTAATTATAAAAAAATACAATTCCAACCAAAAAAATTCTGTTCTTAGAGAAAAGAAAATTGAACTTTGGTATGTCCGATCCTTGGAAATTAATGAATAAGAAGAATCACGTTAACTATACTTATAAAGAACAAACAAGAAGTGGTGTAAAAAGACAAAGAGAGACCTGTATTTATGATTGTAAGGAGACACGACGAATCTCTTCAGCTTGATTCTTCGGTTACTTCTAGCTCCAAGAGAAGGTAAGATTCCAGTTGAAAGGCTGAAATGACTGCTCTCTCTTGAAAGCTGTTCGAACTCATCTATGTCCTGTCGACTCCTCAGACTCCCCATGTTTTTTTTTTCTCAATCTCTCTTTCTCTCAGGACTGTTTTTTTTTCTCTTCACCACTGTTCTCTTCTCTTGAGGTTTCTGTATAAGAGGCAGAGTACGTGTGCCATCTTTGACTTTGTATCCTTGATTTTCAAGAAAATGTGTCTGCTTTCTGAATCAATAGGACCCACATCACGTCTTAGCATTAACTGTTGTTTTATCTAATCGTAATATAGAATATCTCTTTGCCTAGTAGCAATAAAAGCTGTATTGAGATATTATAAACAGTTGAGGGAAAAAGATATATATACAAAATAAAATAATAATGGACGAGAGAGGAAGAGTTGACTCAAAACGATATTGTAATAAGTTTACAGGACAGGTTGGGATGATCTCTTATTGCTTCTCCATGATCCAACTTTCAACGGACTGCAACTGTTGTTAATTAGGTACATGTTCCAAAAGTAACTAACTATCTACCATTTATAGACAAGCACCATCCCCATGGGCAAAGACAAGCTAAAATGATCGACAAGAATAACATCTCTTCGTGAGGTGAAGTGACATATGACTTTGTGTGGTTTGGCACACGCTCAAACATAAGCTAAAAGCGTTAAAAATACATAAGCTGGAAGAAGGAAGTGGCATGGCATGCTCTGTTTTTTTTTTATTATCAAAAGGCCTTTATTTTTTTATTTATTTTTTTTATCAAGTTTTAACTTCAAGTGCAAAACTCAGATGCACATAGTTGTAAACACAGTTTTTGCTGTATTTGAACAATATAACATTTAATTTTTCAAAAAGAGTTGACTAAAATGAAGCCAATCATCAGGATTACTATTTTTTTCTTATAACATCATCAGGATTACTATTTATATTGTTTGATTGACTTATACAACAAAACAAACAATAATTCAATTTATTTTAAATTATTTTAGCTGATTAAAATATAGTTCAAATTTCTGAATTGGAGATCTCTTCTTTCATTTAATTAGAGTAGATAATTGTCGTAGAGAAAACTCATACTGACTTGAAGTAACATTTAATTTTGTCAAAGGATACTTTAGGTTTTTATCTTGCGTAACTAATTTTATTTGGGTTGCTTTTATTTTTCTTTCATTTTTGTTTACATTTTTGAGATAAAGGAAAAAGCATTAGGCCATCATCAAAACAAATGTATTGTTGGAACTTGAATTTTGACAAAATGGGTTATGCTAACTTTCCGGCGAGTTTTTTGGTGAAGCAAGTCATCTAAATGATTAGATTTTAGAGTCACTGGCAATGAGGATTATATAGCGCATTTATTTTCCAAAAATAAAGTTCAAATGAATGGGGAAATATGTATATATATAAAGCGTTGGAAAAAAGATTAAATAGTCAAACTCTGATTAACTAAACAACAAAAATTAAGCTTGTTTCCATATTGGTTATGTGAGAAAACCTTAGTGACATAAGAGTAAAAGAGATGAATTAGTGACAAAATGTAAGTTCGTTTTAGTTTTTTTTACGCCAATTAAAAAATTAGTTAAATATTTAGTTTTGCCTTTATTAAACTATTAGAATCCTATTTTTTATTTCTTAATTTTACAAGAGTAAAAGAGACAAATTAATGACATAAATTACATTGAAATCATAAAACCATATTTATTTCGTAACAAAAAATTTACATAAATTAAAAAAAAGATAGAATTAGTTTTAATTCATGTTTAAAAGATGCGTGAAAGAAAGGTGGACGGTGGACCTTTTTTAGTTTCAACAGAAATTCCATTAAAGAGAAGCAGGCATATGTCCATGATGATAGTTGGTTACAGAGGCATGTTTTAGCTAAAGCATCAGCAGGACCGTTTTGTTCCCTTAGCACAAATGAAATTAAGTAGGAAATTAAAGAGACTAGAGATAGATTCGAATTATGAGAGGAGTCTGTAGAGCTTCCTAGCTCAGTTTGATGATCAAATTAATGGCTTTCACAAGCTCTTGAGAATCTGATCCAAGGTATGAGAGAGGGCGTTTCGGATCGCCAAACCTTCTGCTATCAAAGTGGAAAAGACCGAATCCTAAAACTGAATTCTGCTTCATGAGGGTTTCTCTATGTTACATAGAATTGAGCCCGAAGGAATTGACGATCCAACTTTCAACCGACTGCAACTGTTCTTAATTAGGTACATGTTCCAAGTAACTAACTATCTACCATTTGTAGACAAGCACCATCCCCATGGGCCATGGGCAATGAGAAGCTAATTTTTTCTTATAACTGTAATGTGATCCGAAAATTTTTTTAGGTTCAAAGATTAATCACCACGAAATTCGCAGAATCTATGTTTTGTTATCTCTTAAAGTGCTATGAATGGCCGTACTTGAATCTAAATAACGATATTCACAACTGTGAGCCTTCTAATCTATTAAAACAGGAGTACAAATAGGAAATATCTCATAGTTTTCCTCAAAAATTACAATTCTATGCCACTGATATTATCCCTACGTCCAAACACAAATTAAATCACTATTTACATGGACATATGCTAATAAGCTCATTACTAATTTGTTTAACCCAATAATTATATTTTGTATATTTGTAACCATAAAATGAGTTTTATTATTTCTTTCACCAGTTTATCGCTGCATCAAAACCATTTTTAAATTATTAAACCGAAAAATTAAATTAAATGTCAAAAACATATATCTTATATTCTAAAATAAGTCATTTTTACTTATATTCTAAAACATATATCTTAAGTACAATTAGTACTTAACTCTAACTTTTTCTTAATATTTACCATTGAATATCACTAGACTTAAACACAGTCGTTTAATAACTTAAACATAGTCATTTCATTAGTAATAATTTTTAATCATGATATATATTGAATCGAAATCAAGTGGTTAAGTATTTATACAAAATGTTTTTTTATGTGGTGAACCAAACTTTAAATTTTTGGTTTTAATCATTGTCTACACGATCAAAACCAATAATTTAAAGTTTGGTTATCACCACATAGAAAAAAACAATTTGTGTAAATACTTAACCACTTGATTTGGGTTAAGATTTGTGTAAAATAATTTTCTTGAAAAATGTGTTTGTCAATAAAATTTGGGTTTCTACAAAATTTAGTTATTATTCTGACCCATCTTTGTTATAATTTTTATCATAATTACCCAATACCCATTCAATTTATCAGGTGGGTTTAGTACAATTTATTAATATCATAGCTATTTTGTATGTGTGTATAGATTTTACAAATAACAAAACAATGAAAAATATTTTATAAAATATATTTTTGGATTATAACAGATTGAAGGAAGTAACTATTTTTAAGCAAATACACATCCAACTAAAACATGTTATAGTTTTAATATCTTTATAAATTTAACATATATTATATATATTTCATAATAACAATGTGTAAATATTATTTTACATTATTATTTATATAACTAAAATTTATATTTTTAAAATATTTAATTTTATATTACTAATAAATTGTGGAATTTAGTGTCAGCGTATTTATATTAGATTAATTATACCAAAATATATCCATAAATTGATTCTTATTAACATATTTTTCAATCATCAGATACCAATGTAAAACAAATTTATTCAATATATTATATGAAATATATGAAACAAATCTCAATTTTAAACGGTATATGTTTTGTAAATTTAGCAAGATACAAGTATTTATATTATAGAACGTATAATTATATAATGGTGACATGAAAAACAAATATCAACATTTAACAAAAAGTGAAAACCATCATCCGCGCGGACACACATATCAATATCTAGACTTTGATTAATTTAATACTTATCTCTACCTATTGAAGATAATATCATAATTTATTGATTACAATTTTATTAAATATATTATGAACTTTCACAATAAAACAAAATATAAACTATACATTACTTGATGTATAAACTTAATTTTTTTCTTAGTTATTTTAAATTTATAATATATTTTCTTAAATATACTCTCCACTTTCAGGTCAGGCATATGTTTTGTATAATTTTTTTATTTTTATAAAATCAATTATGTAATGTTTTATCTTGTAAAATACATATATATACACACATATTTGGATTTAAATTCAATAAAATATATTTTTAAAAAATATGTAAAAGCAGTAGATTAATACATAGTTATAATTTAAAAAAACGTACATAATAATTGATCCAACATACATTCAATAAAAAATAGATAACACAATACAATAATGAAAAATATAATTTTAACAAATTGCTAAAGTAACATAAATGAAAACGTTAAAAGAAAATAAAATTGATGTATTTTGAAATGTTTATAAGTATATCGAAAATAAACATCCACGCGGGCGCGCGGACCCGATCCTAGTTTACTATTAAACTAGAGGCTCCGGTTAAAACAAGCTAAAATGATCGACAAGAATCTTAGGGCATGTTTATTACAGGGTTCTCAGGTGAGGTTCTTAACTTTTGTTAAGAGTCGATTTTTAGTTTTTAACTAAGAAAAACTAAGAACCGACTCTTAAATAAGAGTTTTAAGAGCCGGTTCTTAACAGAAAATCGAAAAAGTAAAAAATTAAAAGTTAAGAATCCCACCTAAGAACCCTGTAATGAACATGGCCTTAGAAACCTGATAACATCTCTTCGTGAGATGAAGCGACATGACTTATTTTGTGGTTTGGCACACCCTCAACACATAAGCTAAAGCGTTAATAATACATAAGCTAAAAGAAGAAACTGGTTAAAGCGTTAGGCCATCATCATTAAAATCATAAAACAACAATTATTTTGTAACAAAATTTATTTATACAACTATACTTAATATGAACTGGATGGAATATTAAAGAATTAATATCAATCCATGTTTAAAAGATGCATGAAAAAAGAGCATCAACAGACACGTTTTATTCTCTTAGTGCAAATTAAATTAAGTAGAAATTAAAGAGATTCGATGTGAGAGAGGAGTCTGCAGAGCTTCCTAGGCTTGATGATCGAATTGATGGCTTTGACAAGCTCTTGAGAGTCTGATCAATGATCAATTGATGTTATACTGATGTCCAAGGTATGAGAGAGGGCATTTCAGATCGCCAAACCTTTAGCTATCAAGAAAGACAAGACAGAATCCTAAAATTAAATTTCGCTGCATGAGGGGGAAGACAAGAAAATAAAGATCCACTTTAGTCCTACCGTCTTGGTCTATGCTTTCCATGTTGTAATATGTGTTACATAGGATTAAGCCCTAAGGAATCCACGGGTCATTTATGTTAGATTTTCAGATGATTGCTTGTGAGGTTACGGTAGTTTGGGCCATAGACCATTCACACACACCAAAAGTTGCTTTGGTCAGGATGTCTTAAACAGTAGAGAGTCGACTTTTGAAGATTGGTTAGTTACAAGCAACCCAATCAGAGTCATGCCGAAGTTGGTTTTCGAGAATATATGTAAACCGAATTACTCAAAAAATGTGGAAGTGGATACATAAACTCCAAAAATCTCACATCAGTCATTTGTAAGATTTTCCAAAATGAAAATGGGAAAAACGATTTGCTGAAAAATTCTCCAAAACAATTATTTTCTGCCCGACGCACGCTAGCTAGGTCATTTCCCTTCTCTTTTCACCAAGCCTTTGAAACATAGGTCTTTAGTGTAGGCATATATATGTATTAGAGGGGAAGACAATTTGAAGTGTCCCACTTCACACCTTGGTGTCTACTTCAATTTAACTTTGTTTTTGATGTTTGAATATGCTTTGATTATATTGCTATTAGTTTCGCCAGAACAGCTTCCACAAAAATCAGCCTTTACATTTTGTCAAAAATCCAGTTCCAACAGCCTTGCCATAGAAAAAGTTGCTTATTGACGCTAGTGAACATCCAATACAGCACCAGAAACAATAAAACAAAGAAGAACCAGACAAGTGTTAAATGTGAAAGAAGGGACGATAGAATATCCAGGGACTGGGAGTGTAGTTTGGATGAGCAATACAAATCAGTTGCTTAATGCAAGCAGAAGTCGGTGGCCAAGAAAATTTGTTTAGTAGTGAAGTACTTGATTTTCACGTATTTTCAGAAATTATGACCTATATGGTCACTGTTGAGTTATGGACTTGTGAATCACTCTCGGTGATGTTTTTTGATGAGGAATCGAAGTTTCTTACATGATAATTAAACTCTTAAATAAGGAAAAAAAAGATCAATGCGAAATACCTACCAAAACAATATGTAAATTCGTGCGACTACAGTATCATCATCAATAGCAGATTAGCAAAATACATAGTATATTTCTATTTTCTTGTTTTTGAGTTTAGAGAGTAAAAGATGAGATTCAAAGTCCTCCAGAGAAGTTAACACAACTCTCCACCTTACTTGCTACTCTCATTAACGGGGAGGTAGACTCCTTCTGCTGCCAACCAAACATTATCAGCCCGCTTCTCCCGGATTCCGCAGACCTGTTTACCCCACCAAAAAACAAAAACAAATCTCATGTTTTAAGTCTTGTTTAATATCTGTCTAGGCATGATTTTTAACTTTCAAGACACTGCAAGAATCTTTGAAGACTTAACAAGAAAACATCATGATTTAGTTATATACCTCTTGCTGACCACCGGCTATGCGTTGGTACTTCTTGTCGTGGCTATGGAGGTAGCCACTAGTGTCAATGTGTTGAAGCCTGACTCTTTGGTCTTGTTTCCATATCTTTCCACTACCTTCGATTGTAAGCCTATGAGCAACGGTAAGCTATGTGAGTTTTTAGGTGAATATTAGATCAATATGAAATTGCTATTAGTATTATTACTTCCAGTGATCCCCAGTATCGGAATTTGAATCATCTCCAAAGCAGCTAACCTGCACAAAGAAAATGGGTTAGCAATTAGGAGAATGTAAATACATACTGAAACCTGCACAGTACTTCACAATTCATATACTCTCTATATCAATATCCTGGAAGTAGCCTTCTCTAGAGTCCAATTGTTTTAAAACCTCTGAGATAGATCCTTTACATCCATGCTCAGCAGATCAGGGAACAAATGAACAATGCCGCATCCACTTTATAAATGAACTCAATACTAACCTCTAAGTTGCCTGATATAGGGGATGCATGTAGGTGACTGTGGAGCCATTTTCTGGTCTTCATGTGTTGCAATCTAATAGTTGCTCCATTTTTTATGGCATCACCTTGCTTGAATGTTGTCCCAGGCACAGGTTTAACAATCTGTTACAAGATATGCATTAGATATATTTCACTCCACCACAAGATTAGAAAGTATCCGAAAGTACTTTTTAGAAAACAAATTATTAAAAAGAATCCGAACTACCCGAAATTACTGGGAAATATCCAAAAGTATCCTGATATTTTTATCTAAATATCCAAAATAACCTAAGTTATCTGAGTCCTCTTAATTATTTGATAATTTACCAAAATACTCTATTAATTAATCAAACTACCTGAAATAACCGAACAGTTGAACCAAGTGGGAACCGTTTTTCTCCGGATATTTACTAGTTCCTAGTTTTACTATCCGAACTGAACCCGAAACTAACCAAACCCAACTCTAAACTAACTGATACTCGAAATGCCCATGCCTAGTCTTGATGTAAAACAAGATCCATTGTCTAAGTGACATCAGTAATGTAATCTAACATCTAAAGACTTGTGTTTTATTTTAGTAGCTCCAGTCTGATTAAAACTAGTATATGATGTTGTGTAAAGGGGAAGAAAGTACCCAGTAGCTGTTGGAATCAGTGACGCCAGGAAAGCCAGTCACAGATTGCTGACCACTGCCGGATCCATAAGGCACATCGTGAGAATGCAGACGAAACTTAGTTTTCTCGTGCATCAGCTTTATCGCACTCCCATATGTTATCTGCCCACATCACAACCACAACATTGGAGTCAATGTATCTGATCAAACCCCCAATTCGTATGAATAAGACAATTCATGAAGCAATACCTCGACACCTTCTTTACCGGAAGGTGCGGCGGAAGCAGAGGTGTAGCCGGAATCGGATCAAGGCTTAGGTAAAGGAAGAGAGCGAGGCAGAAGAATCCCACAGCCATTACGAAGAGCAGACCGATGAACCAGTTCTGCTGATAAAAGGGATATTCAGGTCTCGCTTTCCTAGCCGAGGGAGTTCGTAGAGGCGAATCAGAGGAAGAAGACAATGATGATGATGGAGCCTTCCTTCTTGAGAGAGCTTGTTGCTGCCCGGACGTTGACGTTGACGCCACCGTGAAAGATCAGAATGAGATCTCGCCGGAGACAAATAGACGGCTGACGAACCTGTTCGAGTCTCGGGCTTTATGAGAGTGTGGGTCGTCCTCTTCATTTATGTTGACACGATGGCTTACGTTCAGGTAGCAAATCACAGTTCAACACGTGTACTTTTAGTGAGGTGGCGCGTTATGAGTGGTGAGTCAGGTTGCAAAAGGAAAAAAATCAAAGCTAATTTGCATGTTTTTTTATACATAATTCATAATTAAAAATTTATATTTTGATGCAATTTGATGTAATAATACTATTTATAGATTAAATTTTTAATTTTTGTTTCTTTAATTTAAAATGACACAACATATTAAAAAAAATTAATAGTCAATATACGAATACGGAATATCAATTTGATTAGATAAGCTTTGAAATTGTAACTATTTAGTTTAAATTTATTTTAAAAACATTTACGAAACCTGTAAGGAAAAGAAAATACAAAAAAGTACTTAAGTAAGATCAAATTTGTAAATAAAAAAAAATATTTTTATATTATTTTCAAATAATTTTTATTTATATTATTATCCAGATACTAAACAGTACCGATAATTCAGTTTTAATATTATAGATATCCATTTTAATTTTTAATTTTTGCAATTTCGTAATTTGATTTCCCAATTTATACGCTTCCAAATCAGATATAAATTACTTTTTTTTAAAACTACAATAAATAAAAGTTGGGGAAATTAAATAGGGTAAATCTCTTAAATAACATTTTTGAATTTTTGTCACAAAAATAAGAGAAATTGTCAAAATACCACTTTCATTGTACCTCTTTTCACTTTTACCTTAATAATTTTCACTTATATTTTTAGGGAAATTTTCAAAAATACCACTTTTCTTGTACCACTTTTCATTTTTACCTTCATTAAAGAGACATTTTCAAAAATACCACTTTTTTGTGAGGTAATTTTTTAAAAAATTAATTAGAATCCTAAATTTTACATTCTTAAACTCTACCCTCACCCTACAGCACCTTACCTCCAACCCTCAACTCTAATGTAGGATTTTAATTAATTTTAAAAAAAATTTGCCTCACAAAAATGGTGTTTATGAAAATGTCTCTTTAATGAAATCAAAAGTGAAAAGTGCTACAAAGAAAGTGGTATTTTGAAAATTCACCCAAAAATAATCTTCAAAAACAAAAATGACCAAACAAACTTTTTTTTTAGATATATTTTAGGGTATTTCTCAATTAAAATTATAAATATTCTACAAATATTTACAATTCATTTTTAAAGTTGTTTTTATAATATAATTTAGAATAAATTTGCTTTGTCCGATTCGTCCTAGTATGAGTTCAACTATTTTGTGACTCAAAATTTTCTTTCATCTATCTGGCCGGCAAGGAAAAATAGAGTATTAACACCTAGTACACTTAATTTTACGGGTAATATTATAATTTATATTATTATAAATATTATTTGCAGGACTCGCAAAAAAATATTTAGAATAATAAAATAGTTATTTATATATTCTATTATTTTCTAAAAATAATATATATAACATATTATAATTAATATTTTATAGGAGAATTTTCAAAAATACCACCTTTGTACCACTTTTCATTTTTACTTTTATTAAAGAGACATTTCAAAAATACCACTTTTTAAGGGGTAAATTTTTTTAAAATTAATTAAAATCCTAAATTTTAAATTCCTAAACCCTACCCCCACCCTACACCACCCCTTAACTCTAAACCCTAAGTCTTGTGTGTTTTTTCTCTTAAGAACAAGGATAAAAGTGATTAAGGTATTTTTGAAAAATGGTAATAAGAAAAGTGATATTTTTTTGACAATTTCCCTATTTTATATTTATTTATAAAAAAATAATTATTTTTACTAAAATCATTTTAAAGAATCTTATACAAATATAAACAAAACTAATTGTAAGGATATGCTATAGAAAGTACATTGGGATAAACTGTACGTCTATTATAGAGTTTTTTTAGATGAAAAAGTAATTAAATACATTGAAAATGACCTTACTTACAAGCGTTTTGATTGAAACCCAAACAAAAAGAAGAGTCCATCCGCATCAATAAAAATGTTTTGACAAGAAAAACAAGAGTCAGTTTCTTACTTTTCCATTTGGAATTTGAAAATTTTATTGGGCAGAAGAATGTATAAAGTTTTTCGACAATTCTCCCTGACTTTTACTATAGATTATTTTTATTGATAAATATAGTTTTTGAACAAAAATAGCTATTTTATAGTTTGTTTGGAAGAAATACAAAAGCAAAAGAAAATTTATGTACGTTTGAGATCATATATGTATTCTAAACTTAAAAAGTTTTACATGCAGTGTTTGGAGTCAACTGTTCTATTGTGGAAAAAATACAATTCTACCAAAATTTTGATATTACTTTGCAAATTTACCTTTAATTAATGATAATTTTCAAAAATACTTTTAAATTATGATGAAAATAGACTAAATTATTTTTTTTAAATATTTATAAAACATTTCGAAGTCAACTCTACCCCTTCAACACTAAACTCAAAACAATAATCACTGTAAACTCAATGTTAATATTGTGATTGAATGTATTTTTGCAAAGTGGTACTTAACTTGTATTATTCTTAGCAATTTCTCTTATTTTGTTAACAAAACACATAACAAAGTAGCCTATTTA
>CAJHQP010008236.1:0-28013 GCA_905132765.1 Moricandia arvensis
TAACAACTCATCTCCATCCATTACGTGCAGTATCATATTATGTTTGCGTAATTGCGTATTTTATTTGGCACTCCATAGTGATCTCTTTGTACTTTCTTGCTCTTTGTTTCTGTTAGTTTACATTTTGAACTCAAACTTCAAAAAAAAAAATACAATTTTTTTGAAACTTAATTGTATAGTATTTCTAGAAATCTTTTATTCCTCAAAATGTTTTTATCCTCAATGTGTTTCAATATATTTAGGTACCCATTAGCCTACCATTTATGGATCAATTTATATCATTTATATATTATTCAAGATCTTTGTTCATTTTCGCTATAAGAAAATATTTTACTATTACGGTATTACCATTGATTATTATATTTAAATACCAAGTGTATTTGTTGTGTGTGTACACACTTACGCACTTTCCATGCCATTCTGACGTAAGAAAGTATCTTTACGATTTTATAAAGCATTCATATTTATTATCAACTCGTTTTCATATCTTTTCTGAACTAGTTTTCATATCTAAGAAGCAAATAGTAAAAGATCATACATACAATACAAAAATTCCCCTAGTACACGGAACATTGAATCTTTCTCCGAATTTGACTAATTAAATCCGTTATAGAGCACTCGATTAGATGTTGACTTTGTGGACAATTCTCTCAAATATCAATTTTGAATTTTTATCACAAAATAGTTTTAAAAGTATCCAAATAACTATTTTTATTAAGAAAATTTTTAATATTTATTTTCATATTTTAAAACTTTAAATCTCACCTTTGAAATCCATCCCATAACTCTAAAACATAATTCTAGATTATTTAGTTCAAAAATTATAAATTTATATTTATATTTTTAATAAAAACCTATTTTGACCATTTTTTCTTTAAAAAAATATTTTTTGACAAAAACATTTTTAAAATTATAGTAAGGTATTTCTATTTATATTTGCCGCATCATGTCAAAAAATTACGCTGTAACTCCTGTTGAAATTGGGTTGAAGTCTTGATTTGTTTTTGGTTTATATTTTGGTTTAAAAAATTAGAAGAAAGAGCTCACATTTTACTACGAATGACACTACAAACAGTATCTAGTTTTTCTTCTTTCTTGGCGTCAAGAATGTTTAGTATAACGAAATTCACACTTATAATTTTCGTACGTTATTACAACTGTAACATTGCTTTATCTTTTTTTTTCAGTGTACATTGCTATATCTATTTCATATAGCTATGCAAAAACCTGCAACACATGGATGGAACATGAATCGCTGTTCAAAGTTGACAGAATGACAGAACTTAACTTAAATCCGTTGTAAGAGCACTCGATTACGTAGGTTTGACTCTTTTGGATAGTTTGGATAGATATAGACCTTTCAATAATAACTGAAAAATATCTTTCCCATTGCCAAAAGTCATTACTTCAACTCAAAAAAGTCTGATCATTGAGTCGAAGGTTATCAGTTCGAGTGATTGTTAGACGGAACTAATATTAAATGTTGTACTTTTGGACTTGGGGATATGGTTTCGATCATGAACTTTTTGGTACTAGACCATCATTATCCATAAAATTTATTTTGGGTTTCTTTGTTTTTTTTTTTTTCCGAATTTAAAAAAAAAAAAAATTAAAGTGAACCAATTGCGGACCGCCACGTGTCAGTGGGTGCTCGCAAACAATGCAATAACTCATGAAGGATCGGATCCTTCTTTGGCAGTTTTGGGAACCGATTTTAACAAAAAAATAGGGCCCACCACTATATAATTCCCTAAGAAACCCTATAGTTACTCCCCCTTAATGATGCCCTAAGGGGATTACTAAAGGTTTCTTAGGGAATTTTTAAGTGGTGGGTCCCAATTTTTTTAAAAAATCGATCCCCAAGTTGCCAAAAAAAAATCGATCCTCTATGAGTTTTTGCACTGTTCGCGGGCTCCACTGATACGTGGGCGGTCCGCGATTAGTTTCACTTTTAATTTACTTTTATTTTTTAAATTAGAAAAAAAAATAGGAAACCCAAAGTGGGTTTCCATGGATAATGATGGTATAAAAAAAAATATATGCAGGTATAGTTTTAAATTTCTGTTGAGAAAATCCGCAAACTAAACTTGAGAAAAAAAAAAATTAGCGAGCAAAACACATTTAAAGCATATATTCATTTTTTTGAGTATTTTTATCGATTATGTATTTGATAAATTATAGGAATAATATGTTCTATTAATCAAAACTAGTTTCTTCATGCATATTAATAGAAACTCTAAAACAAAAACAAAATTTCACTTCATTAGTGAGGTCTGATGTATCAATTGGTATTCCCTACTCTGTGTATGTTCTTTGTTGATTGACTAAAATATATGTTGCCTTCTTCAGTTTGTAAACTAAAAACTTACTGACACTGTTGTAGAGTTATAGCCTATAAGGTTATGTTTCTTGATGATCCTATTAGTCCTTCGCTCACAAGGCGCATAGCTGCTACTTTGGTGAACTTTCTTCGCAAAGAGAAAACACGGGACGGGTTTTGAGTCTGAGTCGGCTTTACACCATTCTGTTCGTGATTCGGACTCGTAATTGACATGGTTTATACTCTATTCCAAGAAAAAAATTAACCAGTGATCAGTCAAAGTATAAAGGTCCATTTAGGTAACAAGAAACTATGTACCTTTATTTTTTGTATATCCTCAGGGCCGGAGTTTTCATATGTGAAAGTGAGAGGATGCGAAGACTTGGCTCCATGTTTTCTACCAGAAACGTTCCATACAGTGTATGTAAGTGTTCTTGGTTCCATCTCACTCTCTAGTCCACGCATCTGAAAAAGATAACTATTTCGTTTTATGAGCATCTTCAACTCATCTCTATATTTGATTCTATAATAGCATTTAGACGTGAGATTACCTTAAGAAATGTTTGCACATAGTGTTCATCAGGTATGCAGTTGCGGAGGTTCTGTTTCTGAGTTCACAACAAACACCAAAGGTTTAAATACATCTATTTGTTTGAGAAATAAAGAGGCTATATGCTAAAGTTGAAGTATCACTTACAAAAAACAGCCGTGCCTCTTGTGAACCAAAAGGTGGAGCTGTCTGCAAATTTTGAAAGCAGTTATTTCTTCAGCAACAAAGAATCAAGATTTACATTAAAACAATAAAACCAAACTGAATCCACATAAAGCCTTTATCTTTACCTTGCAAAATTTCTTAAAAACTGGGAATATGATACCATCATTAACAATGAGCTCTGCATGACTTCTGATCACAGATATCCACTGAAATAGATGAAACAATGAATTAGATGAACTGCAAAGCAGTCCTTGTCCCTGTCACCCTCATGTTTTGTTTTGTAGGCTTCAAAAATCTTGGTAACAAATCATTATGTAATGTTCATTTGAAAAGCAAGATGATGAAGATACCTGGGACCCTTTCGCCATTTCTCTTCAGGTATGACAGAAGACATATGCATATTGTACCGTCTCTCTTTAGTATTAATAAAACTGCAAATAAAGAGAAACAAAGTTATCAACATCTTAAAAAATTCATCACCACCGAGTTGGCTTCCTATCAGAGCCTAGTTAGGTTTTTAGTTTTTGTTGTTAAAAAGAGAACTCCATAAAGTCAAGCTAACAATAAAAAGAAAAGAAAGAGAGACTTGCAATCTACCTACCTATCCACAAAACTCCTCGGTGAAGAGAAGAGATATTTGTATATATAGCCAAAGTCATATAACGGAACACAACTGCAAAACAGAAAGTAAAAGCAAAGTGAAGATTGAGATAATTGCATAATCATTAATCACATATATGGAATAAGATATGGTCAGATATAAGAAGGTCTAAAAGCGAATGATCAGAGTGTGAGAACACAAATGAGTATATGTATGTGTTCCGTGCGTTACAAGTCTGCTGCTGCGTTAGCAAGTTCACAGCTAAAATCAAGAGAAACTGTAATTGACTAACCACTACAGCCAATTAATCATTAATCATATACAAAAATAAAGAAGCATTTGTTGAATAATAATTCCCAGAGAACCAAACCTGTCAGAAAGAAGAACAAATCTTTGGTTTGAGTGATCCTCTAAAAGCAGCTGCAAGCAACAATCTCTCTGCTGCGATCATGCTGTATTCTCCCCATTTAACCTATAACCATTACACCATCAGTTTCAATTCATCCACTATAACATCCTTAAGAACCGTGGGAGATACATGGATCAATAATCACAGTTAATAATGAACTATTATAAATAACCGCTAATCAAACTTTAAGAATACTAAAACTAAAAACTAAAGAGAGTAGATTGAGTCAAAACATCCTTTATAAGGTTTCCTAACAAATAATGTGAATAACAACTCAATATTTTTTTTATTAGTGCATTGAGGTTTAAGTCACCATAACATGAACAACACACTCACTTTAATGCTATTGTTCAACTGGCGATCAAAGAAATACTGTGATCTCGTGGTCTCTTCATTGAACACGAAACCAGGTATTGAATGTATATAGACAGAGAAGTTCGCCTGATCAGCACCCTGCGAACCATACAACCTTCCAAACTTAGAAAACAGACAGTGACAGGAGGAGCTGACCAAAGACATAATAGTCAAGGAACCAAACCTTGAAGAATCTGTCCCACAGAAAGTCAAGTGGGAGATCACGCCGAGCTAAGAAAAGGAAGGCCCACCTTTGGACGGTGGCCTGAGAGCGGCGCCAACGTCGTCACAGAATTGTACCGTAGGTGGATACAGAGGAGGAAAAGAAGTGATAGCGCGACGTATAAAAAGATAACGAGTTTCCAACTGGAGCCATACGACGCCGTGACGTGACCCTGGATGATGCTGCAGCTGCGCCTTCCTCGTCATTGTGTCTCTAACTCCGGACCGTCGAGCGATCTTCCACGTCCTCGTTTTCAGATAGTTTCGCTCACTCCACGTAACGTTTAAACTTCAGAGACAGGAATGAAAAATTAATAATAAAAAAGGTTATCAAACTTTTTTTAGCAAAAAATCAACTGTGAATATGTCAAAATGGTATAATATCTAAATGATTTGATAAGGAGTGTTATTAAAATAGTTAAATATCACCTAATCACATTTTAAGCAGGACAATTATTTCAAATAATCATTTTTAAATTTTGTCATAAAACTAGATGACTGAAAATCTAAATGGTATAATTGCATATTTACACTATTTAATAAAATTTATTTTAGTTATTTTTTTTTTTTAAATTATTTTTCTGACAAATTTTTTTAGGTGATATCCTAGTATATTTTTCTTTTAAATGCTATATACAAGAAGGTACAATTGATAAGTATAGTAACATATATAACTATCGTTTTACCGCTTTTAAAATATGGATAAGTATTGTAAGAATACGGATAAGAGTCTGAAAATTATTTAATTTAACGAGACGAAAAAAATGAAAATCATCCGGTTCATACGGTCATACCAAATCAGAATGTCGACCCACATCTTGGTATTCTATTTAATCGTACAATCAAAAACCATAGCAAGTTTAACAAGTGAATAACTTGGCTATTTCACTAACTAAGTTAGATACTTAGATCTAAAACAATTTTACCATTCTTATATGTAACAAGTTGCTAAACATTTTGAAACTACTGATAACAAGTGTACGATTGAATGTAGAAGCTTAATATTTCCCTAATACAAGCTTATAGAACTATATATAGTCTAGCAATCATACGCACTCCGTCTTTGGAACTGTGAATTAATTTAGACTTTGTCGTCCATATCATGATCTATATTATATGTTGAAACAATAAAATTTAGTGTGATGAAAAGCTTAAGCGTAAGAGCACCTTAACGGAAAGTTCTAGCTCGAAAATTCTCAAAATACACCTATATATATATATATATATTAATATTAGAATTTAATTGTCAAAATTTTACCATATAATCTATAACATTCTTCAAAGTCTGCTTCTGTGTAGAAACCTCCTAAAGGGTATTGCCAGATCAAACATAAGTGAATATAGACCAATCTATTGAAGTCACATAGGACTAATAGCCCATATTGAAATAGTTAATTTGCTTAAATGGAAAATTGTCACCAAAATGAATCGCATATGCAGTCTAATTCTATCATCTATTAGATTCAAAAATATAAAATATAGTTTAACAAATATAAATGATTATGTTCACATGTATTACCTGAAGTTTTCAGCGAGGAGGCAAGCATTGGTGTTGGAGTTATCTCCACCGATAACCACCAATGCATCCAAATCTAGCATCTTTGTTGTTTCTTCAACTTGCTTAAAGTGCACATGTGAGCCAACATAAGTTTAGAAGCACTAGTCCCTTCAAAATAATGTTCAACCTGCTCATGCATTTCAATTTGTCTCTTCCACTGCAGCTCATGTCAAACCCACCCTGTTGAACCCGAAAGAGTTATAAACCACATCGAAGTAAATAGACAAGTATAGTCAACCAAGAATATTTGTGGATCATCATAGTGTAAATGTTAATTTTAATACTTGATTAAGTTTAAAATGATGCCTTACTTGTAAAATCCAATCAATCACAAAGACATATGAAAGGATCCATAAACTATAGTATCAAAGTACATGGTTTCTGTAAGGCTGAATGTATTCTACATCCAGCTCAACATATTTACATTTCATGATGCCAGCTAGACCACCCTAGAACCCGTAAAATGTGCTTCCTTTGACACACTCCTGTAAGTAGTCTAAAGCGGAAAAGAAAATTACAATTAAGAGTAAATCTCTTAAGCTAAACTGCTACAGAAAGATTTTTTTTAAGACCCTTACCGAACAGTCTAGAAATGACATTGTGCCGACCAGGCGCCTAACCTCCAGACAACACAACATCAAACTTCAGTTTCTATCTTGATGAAATAACATTATGATCTGGAACAACTGATACATATGGGTGGCCATATAGACCAGGAAACAGTTTTCGCAGTCTCATCTACAATCATGTAAAACAACAGTAAATCCTCGAGAACTCATACGAACTCTATAAACACACAGAACAGTAAGAAAATTGTCAAGCTCCTCGAGTCCTTACTTAAAACCAAATCACAACCAAACTAATACAAGATCACACAGTTCATCTGTCTCCTCACCAAAATAATCCAAGATCACACCTAGGCCCGCAAGTTCGTTTTCTTGGGTTAGTTCGTGTCTTTCGAAATCTCGCCGAAGTGAACCGAAAAATTGGTTTGGTTCAGTTTTCAGTTAGATTGGTTATTAAAATTTTGAGTCGACGATCTATTTACCCACAAGAATATAATATAGAATCAAATGTTTTCCAAACTATGACCCATGCTAAATTTCCCCGAAAAAAAAATGCAACTTATTTCTCTCCGAAATAAAAATTCCCAACTTGAGAACAAACAAAATCAAATTCTTGTTATTGTTTTTCAAACCAAAAATAAACCAACTAAACCTAATCTAAACGGAACAAAATCCTAACCCAACTAAACCCGAGTTAAAAGTGAACCAATCCAATGTCTTCCTCTTCTTTACCCCCAATTAATTTCTCAGATTTTTACAGAAAAAATCTTTCTTATGATCAGTTACAACACTAATACAGATAAAATAAAACAAAAAAAGTGAATCTAAATAATTGGATCATGTTCTTACTAGCAAAACACAAAACTAAATGTATAATTTACTTTTGCTCAAATTAATAGTAATCTAATGTAACAACGACATGATATTGATGAAATAAAGGAGAATCTAAATAACTGAACTGAATAGAACACGAGCTTTTTGGTTTGATTCGGCAGGTTCGGTTAATAACCGCAGGCCACACAATTCCTCAGATTCAGCAAAGTGATACACAATCATTACAGAATCCTCACACTCCTCAAAACCATACCTAAAACCAATCTCAACCTAAATAATACAAGATCTAAACTTGTATCAAATCAAGCAAAGTGATTCTCAAACGCATCAGATCAAACGTAGAAGAGGACAAATTTGGATTCCCCGCGGCGGGAACTAGCGGCACTTTCAAACTTGAAAGCTCATCTGAGTACACAAGGCAAAGGAAGAGGGTTGTTGATTCGGTTGTGATAAGTTTTTTGAACTTTCAACTTAAAACCAATTGGCGATAATTAGTGGATTAGTCCAAGTCATTTATATATTACTCAAGTCCCTTATATCTTTCCAATGTGGGATCTTTTTCTCCAACATCCTCCGTAGAGATAATGGTGCGTATAACCATTAATCTCGCAGAATCTATCATACCCCCTCCGAGACAATGCTTTATTTTTCTAGCTATTTCGAAGGAATTGATCTTTCTTTGGGCCATCAATTTGTGGGATGATTGGGCCAGTGTCTGGGCCAAATTAATGGGTTAAGGTTTGGGTATGCTCTGATACCATAATAAGTTTTTTTGGACTTTCAATTTAAAATCAATTAGCGATAAGAGAATTGGTCCCAAGTCTCTTATATATTGCTCAAATCCTTTACATTTTTCCAATGTGAGATTTCTCTCCGATAGTTTGACTAAACTTCGTTGTACAGCGAAATGCGTCTTTTCGCCGGAGCATTCTCTAAAGTTCCGGCGGAGAGATCTCGATTAACGGTGAGTGTAGAAGCCATTGCTTACGTTTCACCTCTCTTTTCTCGGTAGAGTTTGTTCGAAGTTGGCTTCCGTATTTTTTATAGTAGTCAGCATCAATGGAGCTCACACTCCGCATTGGGGTTCGTGTGAATAAATAGTCTTGACTTAAGGGTTTGTTAGTGAAGATTAATTGATTCATCCTAAGAGGCAAAAGGTATTTTAGGTATAATGCATAACGGCCCGCTCTCTGATCATAGGCCTAATATTTTCAGGCCTTTTGGATCATCAGATTCGACATTAATACTTGAGCCTTGAGCTTCAGTATGCTGATAATTTAATAGAATATTGTTGTTTCTCGTGAAGTAACGTATTAGCAGTTCTAATTCAACTATTTGAATCCACTATAAACTAGGAAATATATAAAACAAAACAAATACATACATCTATTGTAAACAAGACAAATATATAAGCCCAAAATAAGTATACACAAAAACTTTTATCTTACGTGGAAATAAAGTGGGATGTGA
This sequence comes from Moricandia arvensis, assembly GCA_905132765.1. Classification (NCBI taxonomy): domain Eukaryota; kingdom Viridiplantae; phylum Streptophyta; class Magnoliopsida; order Brassicales; family Brassicaceae; genus Moricandia; species Moricandia arvensis. The sequence goes on from CAJHQP010008236.1 coordinate 9,050, forward strand.
GGGCCTGAGGCGAATTCTTTTTGATGTAAATGTTAATATTAATATAGTTTTATGAACAATAGTGTTGTAAGAGCACCATTATTGAGGGGTTTTTAGGGAATTCTTAAAGATGTGAAGCTCACTAATACCATAAGAACCACCTCTTAAGTCTTTTAAATAAAAACTGGTTTTTGCACTATTCCGTAACCCCACGACACGTGACGGTATGTGATTGGTTAGTTTTTTAAAAAGAAATTATAATCAAAAAAAAAGTTAAGAAATCCCAAATGACGTTCTTAGGGATAATGATGCTCTAACAATACAATTTATTAATGCGCTAGGAATAGTTTTTTTTTTTGTTCATTTGAAGAGTATAAACGAATGATGCATGTAGACAATAAGTGACGTCTTAAAGAAACTAAAGTTAAAAATGGGATTGACTGTGGACAGAACTAACAAAGGGACTATATGTGTTACAATTATAGATAGCACTACGTAGTGTAAAGGGTACTTTTATTACTTGTAAGTTGTAACAAAAACTACTAACTTATTACATGCACTACGTAATATGTTACAGTTTTTACCCTCGCTTTTCTCTTTTTGAAGCTATGCACTCAATATCGTTGCATATCATAGAATTCCCTAATAGAAATTTAGCAGATGTTACTGTTTCATTGCAAAGACAATCAATATTTAGTCAAAAAAAAGACGATCAATATTTTTTTATAAGACGATCATATTATAAAATGTATTTTTTATGTCTTTGAAATCTTTTTCCCCTAACTAATGTTTCATAACAAGTGACAACCATACAGTCCATACTCTGCTAAATAGGTGATATGTATTTCTATAAAACACGATTTTATGACATATATACACAATTAAAATCCGAACAAATCCGTAAATTATTAAGCTTGATATTTTCTCTTGTCAAAAAAAATATATATTTGATAGTTAAACATGATTTAGTTTCTACGTACCTTTATCCCGCATTTAGTTTATACATTTTTTAAATGGCTAACGAATGTGTAAGGGACAAATCCACTTTATGAATACATTTTTTAGGTTTCCATTTAAAAAATATCACTAGCATGGCTGATAAAATATCAATTCTTCCATCACCGTTCATACGACGAGGCCACATGCGTAGCCCACACATTACACATAACAGGAACAAATGTATCACGTACAATGAATTTGGTTATGATGTAACTAATGTATATATTCTACAAAACAAAATTAGCGTGATATCTAAATACAAAAGCATCAGTGCATTTAAAACAAAAAGAAAAAGAAAGACATATGTAAGTTAAGCCCATAAGTTATTATTAGTTGTACCAAACAATCAATTAGGACATGTAACAACAAGAACACGTCTCGAACTAAAGAGTCTCAACCGTACGTTAATCTCCTCAAATATTGTTTTTCCTTTTAGAAAAATTGCTTAGAACTTTTAGAAATATTCCCTTAGCTGTAAATGCAGCACTGCAACTTCTTCTTTCTCTAAAAGGTTAATATGCAAAAATTAACCATTTAAAATGTAAATGAATAATTAGATGATATCACATCACCACCTTTTAAATTTGTTGGTTAATTTCTTGAAAAGAAGATCTTCATCATTTTTGTCATGTGTTTGTTGATACTATAATAATTAAAAAAAACATGATATATGCTTGGAATTTATATGAGTTTTAGTTTTTTTCACGGTTCATCATCATGTATATCAATTAGCTCGTTAAGATCATTAGTTCAACACCAAAGAAAAGGTCACCGACCGAAGCCTTTCTTCTCAATTTGTGTTGTCAAAATTTTCATAAAGTATTAATTCTTATTACTTAATACAAAAAAGTATTATAAATTGACAACATCAAACTACTGAAGTTGGAATTGAATAATAACATTTTGTGTTATAACTTCTTTTTCATTTGTGACGAGGACTTCTGAATTGTTATGTAGTTTTGAGAGCATCATTAGAAAAGCAAAAGAGAAAGTACTATCACTTCAAACTTCTTTTTATTTTCTATTTCTTAGTGAGTTTGGGAATATTATATAACTTTGATTAATATGAATGTATGTATCGTATGCTTTTCTTACCAAAACATCTGATCAAAGATTTTTATTGATTTGTTAAAACTATGGAGGAAGCCTTTTCCCTATTATGGAGGAATCCAAAGATAACTTATTGTAATTAGGTCGCTAATGGCAACTGATATTTACTGCAGAAACAACCTCATAAATGATCAACTTACAAAAATTGTATTACCAAGCTTATCTACTTTATTCCCAAAGTTAACCAAGTTTGTTTGTAATCCAAGGGGGCCAAAATCATTAAATTTGAAGTAATCTTTCCTTTTCTCATGTACAAACATATCTTTTTAAATCTTTGTATATTAGACCTATTTGCTAACATCCATAACGAGAAAGTAATCAATCGATTTATGAGGTCGGCAATTGATTTTAAATAGCGGTTTCAGCTTTCTCATATAAAACATCGAAAGTGGATAGTGTATTTTTTATAATAAGATATGATCTTTTCTGATCAGTTGACATCTACCCATAGAAAAATATATATATTTTAAACTCACTCTCGTATCCTCGACTTGCTATTCTGGAAAAAAAAATGCGCAAAACCAGTTTGTCGAGTAATAATTCAAATTACAGCAATTAAGTTTGAAAAAATAGAAAAATAAACAAATGAATTTGAAGAAGTACGCATATTAGATTACTTTGTGGTAGTGTACAGGTTTCTTAAACATGATGACTCCAATAAATACACCAAAAATTACAAAGCGATTCTTGAAAGTAAATACTTAGATTAATAACTAGATTGTCAATTCAAATTATTTTATATCTAGTGGTGTTGTTTAAAGGTTATTTTTATTTTCGAAATTGTATATTGCACACAGAGCCGTGCCCTGAATAGAAGCTGGTGAAGCCATGTGCTTCGGGGCAGGAGCAAATATATAATATTATTGGGGCCCAATTTTGACAGAAATATGCATGCTAGCCTCTATTGGTAAACTAGTTCATACTATGCTAGAGGACACAGGTTCAACTCTATCATTGCATTTTTTAGTTTTTATAGGATTTTAAAAGAGAAAGGGGCCAATATTTTTCAGGCACCGCCTTGCACATCGTTCCTAGCCTTCTTTTGCATATAATGACTCCCCGAAGGGGCAAAGCCCCAGATAAATAGTATTCGAGTGTTTCTTTGATCTATAGATAAAAACAAACCCATGCACAATTATTCATATATAAAAAAAAGCAAAAGAAAAGGCAATATAATTGCAGAGAAATAGAGATCCAAATGGAAACACCATTATGTGCACACACACACCTTCGTATACAATTTCCACAAGCTCCTTTTTCTTTTCTTGTAAAAACAGAAATACAAATGTATCTACTGATCTTTATCTAAATAACATAATTTATAATCGTATGATATTTATATATCGTTTTACATATAGTAAAGTTATTTGATTACTATTTGCGCCTATAAATAGCGACCCTCTCTCAATTCTTCAACACACATTTTACAACTAACATCATCAAAAACATTAAGTTGCCAGTTTAAAGAGATTTATAAGTTTACATAGAGAGAGGGTCTAGAGTAATGGAGAAGAACATTAAGTTTCCCGTTGTAGACTTGTCTAGGCTAAATGGTGAAGAGAGAGACCAAACCATGGCTTTGATCGACGATGCTTGTCAGAACTGGGGCTTCTTTGAGGTCATCGTCTAAATTCTCTTCTTCTTTTTTTCCTTTTTCTTATCAAAGAAAATCTATCGAAATTAGATGTTCTTTGCTCCAACTTTTCTTAGTGTCTGAAGTATAATAAAGAGCTTAAAAGATTAACTATATTCGTTTTAATTTTATGAAAAGAAGAAATATTAGATACCTAGGTCCGAAACTCAAATCACTTCCTATTATTTACTTTTAAATGAGTTTTTATAATTCTTATTAATTGTAATTGCAGCTGGTAAACCATGGAATACCATATGATCTCATGGACAACATTGACAGAATGACAAAGGAACACTACAAGAAATTTATGGAACAAAAGTTTCAAAGAAATGCTTCGTTCCAAAGGTTTAGATACTCTTGAGACTGAAGTTGAAAATGTTGATTGGGAAAGTACTTTCTTCCTTCACCATCTCCCTCAGACTAACCTCTACAACATCCCTGATATGTCAGACGAATACCGGTACACACACAAAAAAAATTGATTCAACCATAAAACACAACTCACAAATTTTATTTTAAAAAAAACATTGATTTGCTTTTTCATGTCTGTTGAAAACAGAGCGGCCATGAAGGACTTTGGAAAGAAGCTAGAGAATCTAGCGGAAGAACTGTTGGATTTGTTGTGTGAGAATCTAGGGTTGGAGAAAGGGTACTTGAAGAAAGTGTTTCATGGGACAAAGGGTCCAACGTTTGGACAAAAGTTAGCAACTATCCACCATGTCCTAAACCGGAGATGATCAAAGGGCTTAGGGCTCACACAGATGCAGGAGGGCTCATATTGCTATTTCAAGACGATAAGGTCAGTGGTCTTCAGCTTCTCAAAGATGATGTTTGGGTTGATGTTCCTCCTCTCAAACACTCCATTGTCATCAATCTTGGTGACCAACTTGAGGTACAGTTATAACCCGGTTATATTTTTGGTTTAGTCCCGGTTTAGGTTTATATTATCTTTTTTTTTAATTGAATGTGTCTAAAAGGTGATAACCAACGGGAAGTATAAGAGCATAATGCACCGTGTGATGACACAACAAGAAGGAAACAGGATGTCTATAGCATCGTTCTACAACCCTGGAAGTGATGCAGAGATATCTCCTGCACCATCTCTCGTGGAGAAAGGCTCTGATGAATATCCGAGTTTTGTGTTTGATGACTACATGAAGCTCTATGCTGGAGTCAAGTTTCAGCCCAAGGAGCCACGTTTTGAGGCGATGAAGAATGTTGCAGCAACCACAGATTTGAACCCGGTGGCCACCGTTGAGACATTCTAAATGTGGGGATTTTCTATGTGAAAGACAAGAAAGATGAGAAGATGGGGTTTAATATGTGTGTGGGTAATAATGATAATAAGTATTTTTAAGTTAATGGTATAGTAGAATGAAGAACTAAGTTGTGACCAGTGATGAATCTGGTGTGGTTAAGTGTGGGAGTGTTTATGCAATAATTTTGTGGGGGGGGGGGTGTTTATGCAATATAATTTAAAGATTTAAAGATACTACAAGTTTCGTAATCGTAAGTTCGTAACACATAAAATTATGAATCTATACTAATAAAATAGAGGTTTTGAGGCTCAAAAATCGTCCACATCAGCATAAAAGAACTTCGAAAAAATGACACGTGAAATTAAAAAAAATATTTGATGTAAGTAAAATAAATAAATAAAGAATAACTAAATACATTCAAAAATAGAAATATTTACATTAAACATCTATAGTAGTATTATCATTTAAGTAAATATATTCGGAAATAGAAATATTACATTAACATATATAGTAATAGATAATGTAAGTAAAAATAATAAATAAAGAATAAGTAAAATACATTCAAAAATAGAAATATTACATTAACATCTATAGTAATATTATAATTTAAGTAAATATATTCAAAAATAGAAAATATTACATTAAACATATATAGTAATATTATCATTTAAATAAATATATTCAAAAATAGAAAATATTACATTAAACATATATAGTAATATTATCATTTAAGTAAATACAATTCAAAAATAGAAATATTAGTAAGTAAGTTCAAAAATAGAAATATTACATTAAACATATATTGTAATATTATCATTTAAGTAAATACATTCAAAAATAGAAGTATTACATTAACATCTATAGTAAATACATTCAAAAATAGGAAATATTACATTAAACATCTATAGTAATATTATAATTTAAGTAAATATATTCACATTTCATTAAACATATATAGTAATATTATCATTTAAGTAAATATATTCAAAAATAGAAATATTACATTAACATATATAGTAATATTATCATTTAAGTAAAGACATTCAAAAATAGAAGTACTACATTAACATCTATAGTAAACATTATAATTTAAGTAAATATATTCAGAAATAAATATTACATTAAACATTATAGTAATATTATCATTTAAGTACATACATTCAAAAATAGAAATATTACATTAAACATATATACTAATATTATCAGTTAAGTAAATATATTCAAAAATAGAAATATTACATTAAACATCTATTGTAATATTATAGTTTAAGTAAATATAACAAAAATAAATATACAATATAAGAAATATAAATATTACATAAACATCTATCGTAATTCTAAAATAAGTAATATACAATATAAAAATATTAAAAAATAAATTCAATATCTATCTGAAAATGTATTAAAATAAATAATAAGTAAAATATAATATAAAAATAAAATATTACATTAAACATCTATCGTAATATTACCATAGATATAAAATCAAGAAATTATAATAAGTAAATATACAATATAAGAAACAATAAATAATAAATAAATATACAATATAAGAAATGAAAAAACTACTTTAAACATCTATCTGAAAAATGTATATTTTTAAGTAAATATACAATATAAAATAAATAATTAACTAAGTATACAATATAAGAAATATAAATATTACATTAACATTTATCATAAAATTATTATTTTATATAAAAACATAGAAAAACTGGAATAAGTAAATATACTATTATAGAAAAAATAAAAATATAAATATACAATATAAGAAATGGAAAAAACTGAACCTAAATAATATCTAAAAAATTGTAGTAAAATAAATAACCACTAAGTAAATAATAATATAAAATATTATTAAAATGAATAAATATACAATAGAATAAAAATAATAATAAAGTAAACATACAATATAAAAATAGAAAAACTACATTAAGCATTTATCTAAAAAATGTATAGTAAATATTATAATATAAGAAATATAAACTATTATATTAAAATTATTATAATATTATATTTGATATAAAAATAATAAAAATAGGAATAAGTAAATATATACACAATATAACAATATTTATTTAGTTACTATTTGAAAATTAAAATAGTTCCGCGCGTAGCGCGGATTAATCCCTAAAGAGACTCAATACATACAAAATCCTCGCACATGATTTGGGCTTATATTCAGATTCGACCCAAAGGCCCAATAATAAACAATTGTAATAGGGTTTTCTAGGGCAATCACTCTTTATCTCACTATAAATACTCCTCTAGAGCTGAAATTTTTTAATGCAACACCGGCTTACAATGATTCATTAGTTTTTTTTTCTATACACTTCTCGTTTCTTTATGTTGACTTTTGAAAATTGAAAATAGTTTTTTTCAAAGTTTTGATTTTGGGAAAGGAAAAAAAAACCTCGTGGTTCATAAGATCGGGCAAGAGAGGAGTACGGTGTCTCTGAGTCCTTGTATGAATCTTGGCGAGGGAAATTGATTTGGCCGTGATATATCGTTTCAGTCGTCCTTATTATTTGGTTGACGATCTGATTGTTGCTCTCGTCACATCCATTCTTGGGAAAAAAAAATATCAAACTAAATTTTTTTTTATATATTTAAAATCTTGAATTGGTAAATGCGAATGATGATTATCAAAATAATTATTTCTTCACTTGATCCGACTGGGTAATTTAATTATCCCTGTGGATATTCTGATTACTGACGCATTTACCCATTCTTAAATTTGTTAACATTTAGGAACTCAATTTTCGTAATATATTTACTGACAAATCAGCTTACAACTTATAAATAATAGACAACAGGGTGATAAATAAAACTATAATCAAGTTACCAACCTTGCAATGTGAAATTGATTAAAATTAAACAATATGTTGGAACAAATGCTAAATGGGCTTAAAATTGTTGAGTCCTTAGTTTCAAGGAATCCTAACGCTTTCTGCTGAGAAGATCGTATCGATTAACATCGACAAAACTGTGTAGGGAACGTGATGGTGATGATGTCTTCAGAGCCATACTGCTTTCGCAACGATGGTTGATTAGTGCAAATTTAAGCAGAATAAAACGATGGACGAATTATTGCCGTTTTTCATTTGCAAACAATGTTGACGATTGGACTGGACATGATAATTTATAATGCTCTTGTAATCATTTGAATGAAACAATTGGTGGAAAGCCATATCAGTATTTATTTATGGGCGTCGGGTGTTTATCAATTCAATTTTGGGAGTGTTGTTAAAATATGAAAGGCCCATTTCAAGTTTATTCTTTTCACAAACTGACAACGGCCCATTTTGTTTTTTTTTATGAAACACTGTTTTGCCCAAAATTGTGATATCGTTATTGGTTTACAGTAGACAATGAAGACATTGAAGAGTAGTAGTAAAAACAGAATTGTTAGTTTTTTTAAATTACCATTGAACTAGATGATTACCCGCGCGCATGCGCGGGGTGAAATTAATATATTAATTATCGTTGAAATATTAATCTTTGATTATTCAATCGTCTCCAAACGTATAGTTATGAATCGTCATATAATGTTGATGAGTAGGGTGATGTTTTGTTGATATTTTTTTTAAACTTCTTTAATTTACAATGGGCCTTCAATGATATCATTCAAATGTTATAATTCACCATCTCACTTCGATATGAGATCATATTTTTGAAATGATATGATCAAGTAACATTTGAGATCCATGCTTCCCGTAGAATGAAGATTAATTATGTATAAAAGTTATTTGGTAGATAATATTATTTATTTGGGAAATTAGCAAGGATAACCATAAGAAAAAAATTAATTTGGTAAATGACCATATCAACTACATGGCTAGAATACACTATATATATTATGTATTAATTGTTGTTATACCCTTTATATAAGTATGTGTAGTGGCTTTGTTTTTCTTTTATTTTTTTATTTTGTTGTAAAATGTTTTCCCTCTAATCTTATTTATCTCTAGTTTTATTAAAATAATTATCTAAATTTATAAAATACTAACAAAAAATATAGATTTTTTTCTATTTATGATGTGTTTTTGAAATTTTAAAACATATATATATATATATATATTATAACATTTGATATATCATGGTTAGATTAAGAAATCAAATTAAAGTCCATACTATATCATAAATTCATATAGTATAATCTAATTTCTACTTCAAATGATACCTCATACTTAAAACATAAAGATTAAAGAATTTGATGTGAATTGATTAATCTAGAGTTTTAACTCAACTAAAACTCTACACAGTGTCTCATATTTTCTATATTTTCGTGTTGTTCTCTCATCGAACAACCAATATGTAATTAATTATAATATATTGAAAATATTATATACTATCTTACACATTTAGATAGTATAGTAAGATTTTTTCAAATGAGATATAATTTTGTTGTGTTCTTTGCTATTTGGAAACTTAGAATTATATACAATCATTTATTTTCTCTCTCTCTCTCTCTCTCTCTCTCTCTCTCTCTCTCTCTCTCTCTCTCTCTCTCTCTCTCTCTCCCCCCTCCCCTCCTCTCTCTCTCTCAACTTTTTTATTTCTTTGTTGCTCCATTTATTCTATAATGTACACCATAATGTGTGAAACCTAAAATTTAAGTAATGTTATTAACATACCATACTATTATGGACTATGCAAATAAAATAGTATACGCATTTAGAACATATTAGGCCGCACTTTACACTTATGTATGTGGACCCTACTATTTGTTTTATATATTGACGCGCTGTGAAGGAGAGAAGGGTCCACATTTTGCACAATTATCCTCTCACTTCTAGTAACTTTTTTTTTTATGGTTATTTACCTATTTTTTTTCATTATGGTTATTCCACCAATTAAATCTATTTATTTTGTATTAATTTACATATTATGCAATAATAAATATATTGAATAATTGAGGAGCGAATAGCTATTACGTATACAATTAAATTCGAGTAATAACATAAATAAAAACAATCTTTCTTTTATTTACAAAACTTTTTGTTGATAAAAAACAAAATAAACCATTTATTTATGTTATATAATATATAATTAAAATCAAATGATATTGATATAGATATATAATATATTTATTATAAATATTTATTTATTGAGGCTTGATACTCATATGATTTTATTAACATTTTTATATTTGTTGTGACAAAAATATTATTTTTATTAATATGAAAATTATTTTTATTAACATGTTTATGTATATATATATATATATATATATATATATTTTAATCTAAACGATATTGAAATAAATGTATATATATTAAATGAAACTTCATATTTACATGATTTTATGATCATTTATATTTTGTCATAATAAAAAGTTAATGAATTGATCAAAACAATTTCATCGTAGATTTTTAAGAGCCTTAGTAATTTACATTAAAAAAATTCAAAATATAGTAAATTAGAAAAAATCTAGATTTTTTATTATATACTTATGTGATTTTTAAATGTGTTTCAAGAATATAAAATTGAACAAAAATGATGAAAGATACATATATTGTTATCAAATATTTATTATTCAAATCATTAGTTGTCACATATTTGTTAATCATATTAAGTAATTTCGTAGCTTTTATTTAAGGAAATAATAGAAATTATTATTTTATACATGAATAACTAATCTGATAATTATTTTAATAAAAGGTATAATATATATTTTGATGGACTAACTTTTTTTTTTTAAGATTTTAAAATCATTGTAGTGATAACAAGTAACTACCAAAAAAGCTCGTCTATATAGCTCCATGATTAATATATATAAGATTTCTCATTGTAGTGATAACATAATATTTCTCAATACTGTTTTTAAGGATTTTAATATTCTAGGATTAATATATATAGCTCATATATTAATATGTTATAATGACATGTGTGTACCAAAATATGTTATAATGATCCATCTAAGTATATAATTAACATATATATTTTATATGATATATAGTTTAATTTTAAAAATATTAAAGTATATATATATATATATAATATGAATATATATTAAATAATAATTAATATTCATATGATATTATGATCATTTGTATCTTTTTATAACAAAAAAAAACATTGTTCAAATTTTTTTGATTGTAATGCTTTTATTGTTTTAGTAATTTATAGTTGTTTTTAAAAATTCATAATATAATATGTAAGATTTTTTTTTTTGATTTTTTATTATATGGTTAATGTGATTATTTTATTTTTTAATAATATAAATTAAAAATTTATGAAGAATACAAAATATATTATCAAATTTTTATTATTCAAAACATTAATTGTCACATATATGTTAATTATATTAGGTAATTCCGTATCTTTTATTTAAGGAAATAATGTTAAATATCCTTTTATGCACTACCAATCAATATGAATGTTAATTTAATAAAAGTATAGTCTATAATTAGATGGACCAACTTTTTCCTAAAGATTCTGAGAATCATTCTGGTGATGACACGTGGCTACACTTAAAAGTTCTAATGCTCCAGGATTAATATATAGGGGATATCCAAACTTATGAAACACTATAACTTTTAAATTATACCACTAGAGTAAAGAAGAATTTAATAAAATTGTGACTAAAAATGTTTTTATAATAAAAAGGTTGGAAACGACTGCTTTTTTGGTTTGTCCCAAAGGCCGGTTCTGTACAAGAAGAGATGCAGTCCACGGATAAACGTATATATATGCTCATCCAGTCTTAGTTTCACATAGTAGATGTTTCGATAATGAAATGTATTAGCGTCAATTCTAGACTAATTGTCTCTAGTTACTAAACAAATAGAAATAATCTTACCGGCAATAATAATGGCATAAGGTTAATGGTTTTTTATCACAAAGTTTAAGACCAAAAAAAAATCAAACCAACGCGCAGACACACAGAACGAGTCAAAGACGTTGTCTTTACCTTTTTAGTCCAAACTTTAGTATAAGTATTATAAAAACTCTCAAACACGCCTCCTCTCAGTCAGTCGTGATGACTGATCATCGTTTTTTTCCTCTGACATTTTCTAATAATAAAAGTACAAAAGAATTACATAGATGTGACTTAACAATTTTCATCTGACAGCATATTTTTCAGCGACTGGTGAAAGAAAAATCAGCTGCGGTACTAATTTGCAACAGCTATAATTGTGATTATAGTCACTATAGTTTCTTTTTTTTTTTTGCTTAAAATATAGAAATTTCACTTTAGAAACAATACAAGTTGACTAGATACGTAGTTCGTTTTTAAATTATTAGATTTTGATATAAATTTCCTAACCATACAAAAAATTGTTATTTAGCAATGCTTGTTTTATACTTTTAAATCAATTCAAACAATTTTTTTTGTTTTTTTTGGAAAAAAAATTTCAGTTCTACTACAAGTTTAATACTCCCTTCGTTTTCTAATATTTGACGTTTTATGATTATACACACAGATTAAGAAACATTTAATTTTTTATCATTTTCTAAACAAAAACATCATTAATTATTTACCTAACCACAATTTAACCAATAGTAAAATAGAAGCTATAATATCATTGGTCAACTAACATTGATTATTAATAAATTTTACATAGAAAATTGAAAACGTCAAATATTTTGGAACAAAAAAAATCCCTTAAAACGTCAATTATAAAAAAACAGAGGGAATATTATTTTTCAAATTTATTATTAATAAATAATTATTTTCAAAAATATCTGTAAATTTATGATGAAATAAACTAAATTATTTTTTGTAAATGTTTATAAAATATTTAGAAGTTCAACCCACCGATTTAACATTAAATCATAAATAATAATAATTAAAATATAAATACAAAAATTAAAATATTTTTATAAATAATAATATTTAACTTATGATATTTTTTAGTAATTTTTCTTGTTTCTTTGCGCTAAAAAGTGTGAGAAAAGTGATACACCGATACCAACGCCATGCTTTCTGTCTCCACTATCGCAATTTATTCGTGAAAGCCGATGCTCCAATATCCGCATTTCTAGGATTTAGTTTCCCTCGTTTTGTCTGAAAAAGAAAGTCGAGTTATCGAAGTTACAAACCATAACACAAGAGACAAGAGTGACGATAAAATCACTCTTGCTTACATTGGATTTACCTGTAATGCTGCGGGTTTAAATATTTTACCGATCCAACAAACATGTTCACTGGACGTTTTAAAAGTCTTGCATGGTTATTTAGAACTGCATTGGAAAACAAATATGGTACCGTGTATAATGGGAAAGGGGTCTTATTCTCCAAGTTGCAAGAAATCAAAAGCAAGTAAAAAACACTAGATTAAAGGATTTACCAACTCAGAGCCATGATTGGCTAACCAAATAGATAACTTACCTGAAAATTAGAATGAAAACTGTAACCTAATAATATAATCAACTGAAAAAGTATTTAGTACTATCGGTTGGAGTAAGCTGAGTAAGTCTTATCAAACCGGAATTAGAGTAGCATTAGGTTTGAATATAGTCCCGCCGTTTGAACATTGAAGAAAATAGTCGTAGGGTTCATATTTGACTTTCATTACAAACGTCTACTGAAAATTCTAAGGCGTTTATTTATGTATATTTCTCTTTATATCCAATAAAAGAACCTAACAAAGCATTCAAATATACCTCATACTCTGTCTGAATCAAATGGATATTATAGGATCTAACAATAGAGAAGTGAAAAATCTAACTTAATAAACATGTTTAGAAAAAAGTTCTGAAATGATTACTATTTTATATTCAATTGTTAGCTTAGGGCATCATTATCCCTAGAATCCCTAATGGGGTTCTTAATTTTTTTTTTTCTTTGGTGCTTAAAAAAAAAGAAAAAAAATTAAAAAACGAACCAATCGCAGGTCGCCACATATCAGTGGGGTCCCACAAACAGTGTAAGAAATTCTTTAAATTAAACCGGTTCTTATTTAATAGTTTTTAGAAGCGGTTCTTGCACTGTTCATGGGGCCCCACATGTTAGTGGGACCCGCGAACAGTGCAAGAACCCCTCCTAAGAACCGCGGATAATCATGCTCTTAGAACATGTTTATTGTAGATCTTTTACCATGTGGTTCTTAGCTTTCTAAAAGACGTTCTTAACTTTTAACTAAAAAAAATTTAAGAACCATCTCTTATTTAAGATGTCTCTTAGCAGAAAAATGTAAAAGAAAAATGGTGAAATCATAAGTTATCAATCCATTATAAGAGATCCGGATAAACATCATGTTACTCCTGTTACGACTACAAGTTTAGAGTTCATATCTACTTTTAACCTTAAGACTTTAAGATTTGATAAAAAAGGTATCAGGTTGAGTGACCCGCAAAGGGCAAACATTACAGACAAATAATGTGACAACAACGATTAATGGGAAGCATAAAAATGGCTCTGGTGGTCGGCAGGACAAAACATATCGTTGGACCAGAATTTTTTTATATATTGTACATTTTTAGACAAGTACACTTTTATAAATCAATATTCTAGTAAAAGCCACTATCACTATATAGAAAATAAATTACATACTGTGTTATTATCTAGAAAATATCAATTCTACTTTGTATTCTGTTCACTAATGTAGTCCATAAGTCAATCTTTGGCGGTAAGAAAATAATATTTTAGAAGTTTCAGTTTATATTTGTGGTGACAACATGTATGCAGTATACATACAAATCTACTCTCTCGGTTTCAGAATAAGTGTCATTTAGAGAAATTTTTTTGTTACAAAATAAGTGTCGTTTTCGACTTTTGATGCAAAATTTATTAATTTTATGCTGCAGATTATTTTCCTATTGGTTGAAATATGGTTAGTTGTATAGGTAATTGTGTTTTTATATAGAAAATATGCAAAATTAATTGTTTTCTTAATCTGTGTGCAAAAACCTAAAGTGACACTTATAATGAAACAAAGGGAGTATTAAATACGTGCAACTATACTAACCTTTTGATATAATCAAGATGTTACCATACATATATTTTTGTCGCATTAAATGCGTACCACATGAGACTTTGGGTAATCAAACATGTTTGTCCTAGAAAGATCAAATTGAATAAACATGAAAAAAAAACTTTTATACTTCTTATTTCTTGTAATTTATCTCAGTAAAATGTTCTTATCCCCAAGCACCAAAAACTTTCTGACCAATGAAACTCACAAACCTCCTCATGGATCCCTTCTCCTCCTCCTCCGCCGCCTCTTCAACATCCTTTGCGGTAGGGAACTCGTCCGTAGATTGAAAACCGCCGTTGCAACTACCAGTACCATCAACCAACTCGCTAGAACTTGCAGTGGACTCATTGAGTTGACTCGGAATCTCTGAATCGTTCGGACCAAAGCTAGTGTTGATGTAAGATGTCCGCCCTGAAGCAGTAGATGACGTAGTTGCTGAAGCAGACGTCGTGGTAAGTGGTGAAGACCATGTGGAGTCAAGATGCTGAGCTGGAGTCGTGCAGACTTGGAGAGCAAGGGAGTATCTTGAAGAAAAAAGAAAGAGGAATAAACTTGAGGAGCAAGTTTATGACTTAAAGAAAGAGGAATAAGTGCATTTCAAGAAAAGGAAAGTTGCACTTATTGTTATGGAAGATGTCCATATCATGTTGCCTTGGAGACTAGGGTTTCGGGAACATGGAGACTAATATAAAATAGCTATGGGGTCGTCTGTAGAGAGACAGAGACACGGAGGCTGATCTTATAGAAAGAGAGAGAAGCTCTTGAAGGTGTTCTTGGGTCGTACTGAAGCAGTGGCTGAAGTACTTGACGGAGGAGAGACATAAGCGAGTAGCTTAGGAATCCTTCAGTAGCGTGTGTTAGGGTGTTAACACTGGACGTGTAAAAGCTGAATAAGCAAGTCTTGTAAAGATTGTTTAAAGGAGATTCTAATAAAAGCTTGGTGTTTGCTTGTGTAATTTGTCTCTCGGTTTACCTTCTGTATTACTTATTGTGGTGTCATCTTTGCACTTTCAATTGGTATCAGAGCGGGTCACCTAAGTTACTGGTGTGATCCTAAAGGTGAAGATGGACACGGTTGTTTCTGTTCAGAAGGCAATCATGTTGAATACGGACCAATATGGTCATTGGAAGGCCCGCATGAAGCAGTTGATTCGAGGAATCAATGAAGATGCGTGGACAGCTGTGGAGAATGGTTGGGAGGAGCCTACCATAGTCACAGCAGATGGGAAGAAGCTAAAGCCAAAAGAGGACTGGTCTGAGGCAGAACGCAATGCATCAAAGTTTAATGCAAAGGCGTTGTCGGCAATCTTTGGAGCTGTTGAAGTAGAGCAGTTTCAGCTGATTCAGGGGAGTACTTCGGCTAAAGAGGCATGGGAGATCCTTCTGAATTCGTTTGAAGGAGATGACAGTGTCAAGAGGACACGATTGGATCATCTTAGGTCGCAGTTTGAGAATCTCAGGTGGTCTGATAATGATTCTGTGGCGAGCTTCAGTGCCAAACTCAGTTCTATGGCGCATGAAGCATGTGTACTTGGTAAGAAGTACAAGGAGAAGAAGCTAGTGAAGAAGTTATTGCGTTGTCTTCCAGTGAGGTTTGGAGCTCACAAGTCAGCCCTGAGTATTAGTGCAAACACGGATGAGCTCAAGTTTGACAAACTAGTGGGCATGCTGAAGGCAGAAGAGATGGAGATAGGCAGTAGCTCGGTAGTCTCTACAGCAAGTGGTGCGCCAAAGAGTATAGCGCTTGTGGCTGGTGAAGAAGGTGATAAACTTCACAAGTTTGAAGATGCCGTGGAGTGGCTGGTTAGAAATTTCAGCAGGTTCATGAGTCATTCTGATAGGAGGATGCCTCAAGCTGTGAAACAGTATGGTGGTCGTAACAGAAGAAGAAAAGGTCTCAAGTGTTACGAGTGTGAAGGAGTTGGTCATGTGAGGGCTGACTGCCCTACATCACAACGAAAGGAGCTCAAGTGCTCTGAGTGTAGAGGTATTGGACACACACGGCGTGAATGTCCAAACGCAAAGAAGGGTAAAGGCATTCCATTGCAGTCGTCTGATGAGTCAGAGTCTGAGGATGATGGAAAGGTGCTGAAGAATATGGTTGCATTTGGTGCACGCACGAAGGGATCTAGTAAATCCTCTGATTCAGATATCAGTACATGTGATGAGGAGTATCACGTGCTGCTTAACAAGTGGTTGAGGGTCAAGGATCAGAATCTGAGATTGGAGGATATGGCTCAGAAGCAGAATGAGCTGCTTGAAGAACTTCGTGAAGAACTTGCGGCTGTGAATGAGAAGAATGAGTCTCTTGAGCAGGAGGTTAGCAAGCTTAGGAAAGTTAAGCAGAAGGGGCTATCACACTTCGTGCATGCGAGCACATCAAAAAGTGGAGCCAAAGAAGCTTGTCAGGAAGTACGTCGGGACGTGCGACAAGGAGTACGACAGGAAGTTCTACAGCGCGTGGCTGTGAGTAACAAGCCGAAAGTGGTACATCAATGCAACAACATGAAGGTCAGACAGGAGGTTCTGAAGCATGGTTGTGCAGCTGGTACAAGGAAGGAAACTGATCGGTGCATCAGTAACTGGGCCAGGCCTAGCAAGAAGCAACATCGGATGTGCTGTTGGTTCTGTGGGAAGGTTGGACACAAGAAGGTGGAGTGTTTTGCTCGTGAGAAGAGCAAAACATGGCCAAGAAGGTGAACAAGGCGTTCACTAAACCCAAGAGGGTTGATGCGATGTTTGTAGCCAAGAGTGGCTCACTTGATGAGGTCAAGGAAGAAACATCAGAAGATGGATGCAGCTCTGATAGGAGTGACCTTGAGGAAGGTCAAAGAGCATCAAGTCTGGAGCTAGGACACGGAGTTGTCCATAGCACAAAGGGGAAGGAGATCGAAGTGCGTCAGGAAGTGATGCGAGATGATCTTCAGGAGGGTGATAGTGAAATCACTCCAAGACAATAGCAACGAGTGCAAAGGGCACTCAGTGTGGATGAGGAGGGGCTCATGGTCAAGGAGACGCTGCATGAAGAAAGCCAGGTCCTCATTAGAAGTGGGTCGGAAGGTAGTTCGACAGGTGCATCAGAGCTTGATGCAATACTCATGAAGAAGCAGACGGTTGGGTCTGTAAGGCTTGACATCTAAGCATCTTTGTTTTAGCTTAGTATGCAATCAAGCAGGGGGAGAATGGTGACGTTCTGGTCCAAGGAGTGCATATCTCATGGGGGAGAAGAGCATGGTGATGGATGTCCAGAAGTAGATGGTGTTATCTCATGGGGGAGAAAATCATGTTGTGGTGCACATCTCGTGGGGGAGAAAAGCACATTTAGCATTGAAGTTTCCAGGTGGGGAACGTGGTTGTTGAACCAGAAGAATGTTGTGCTTGATCGGCACACAAAGCTAAAAGGGGGAGATTGTTGATGTAAGATGTCCGCCCTGAAGCAGTAGATGACGTAGTTGCTGAAGCAGACGTCGTGGTAAGTGGTGAAGACCATGTGGAGTCAAGATGCTGAGCTGGAGTCGTGCAGACTTGGAGAGCAAGGGAGTATCTTGAAGAAAAAAGAAAGAGGAATAAACTTGAGGAGCAAGTTTATGACTTAAAGAAAGAGGAATAAGTGCATTTCAAGAAAAGGAAAGTTGCACTTATTGTTATGGAAGATGTCCATATCATGTTGCCTTGGAGACTAGGGTTTCGGGAACATGGAGACTAATATAAAATAGCTATGGGGTCGTCTGTAGAGAGACAGAGACACGGAGGCTGATCTTATAGAAAGAGAGAGAAGCTCTTGAAGGTGTTCTTGGGTCGTACTGAAGCAGTGGCTGAAGTACTTGACGGAGGAGAGACATAAGCGAGTAGCTTAGGAATCCTTCAGTAGCGTGTGTTAGGGTGTTAACACTGGACGTGTAAAAGCTGAATAAGCAAGTCTTGTAAAGATTGTTTAAAGGAGATTCTAATAAAAGCTTGGTGTTTGCTTGTGTAATTTGTCTCTCGGTTTACCTTCTGTATTACTTATTGTGGTGTCATCTTTGCACTTTCAAGCTAGGACTAGCAAGAACTGAAGA